>JAMKCH010031290.1:0-15963 GCA_023653785.1 Ophioderma brevispina | reverse complement strand
AGCCCGATCATCAACAACAATACTCATCTAAAGAAGTATACATTAAATGGGCAATTATTAAAAGCTATGGATGTAGTGCGAAAAAATAGTATGATCCCATATGAGGCATGATTATTTTTAAGGATATCGTAAAGAATGTTTTGGCGGTTAGTACGTTTTTTTTTTTTTTTTTTTTAGGTAAATCCATGTGTAATCACAGTGTACTTCTAGAGAATAACTACAATAAGTACATACTTCAGAGTCTTTTATATAGATGCACCCATGGGTACTCCCACAGCCATGGGTACTCCCAGTGTGCTTACAGAGTACCTACATTATATCTCATTAGTTACCAACAGTGAGCTTACAGAGTATCTACCATATGTAAACTCCTGTGTAAACATCTGCAGTAGATACTCACAGTATACTCCCAGAGTATCCACGTGTACTCCCAGTGTACTTATATTGTAGATACTCATGGTATACTTCCAGAGTATCTACAATAGGTATACCCATGTGTACTCCCAGTGTACTTACATTCATTGCAGATAATCACAGTACTTCCAGAGTATCTACAATAGGTATACCCATGTGTACTTACAATGCATGTACAGTAGATACCCACATACTCACAGTGCCTACTTAGTACCTACTATAATGTCAAAGCAACTTCCATACTTCAGAATACACACAAACCAGTTGGAAGTTTATTTCACCCATGAAACCCAAAACAACAATGTGTTCTTCCCTGTGGCCATGGACACATCACAAACCTGTAAAAACAAATTACAGTTAGGGTTACAGGCTCTCTGTAGCAGGTATCCTTTAAGTTATAGATTCATTTGGCACTTCACAAGTCTCTTCATCATACTTCTATGCCCTTACAGATGGGACAAGCAACTGAATTAACTGACTTCCCATATCCTGTGTCCTACCCTGGGTGTGTCAAAATGCACTTTCATATCTAGTTTTTTTTTTTTTTTTTTTTTCTAGTATCGTAAATAATATCGCTCGTCTATTCTAGTTTGCTAGATCTCATTCGGGAAATCCAGAGCTATATCGTCAAAATACGGAATGGTATGTACATAATTCTCTAAATTTTTATGAAAAATGCCAACTGGCAACATTTGTTGTCAATAAAATAATACAGCAACAACTTCCGCGAGATGAGACATTTGTCGCTCGGAGTATACATGACTTTTATCGCGCGGTATTGCGATGTAAAATTTCATCGCAGCATCGCGCGATGAAGCGATAGTGGAGTATACATCGGGCTTTAGGGTTATAGGCTCTCTGTAGCAGGTATCCTTTAAGTTATAGATTCATTTGGCACTTCATCATCACAAGTCTCTTCATCATACTTCTATGCCCTTACAGATGGGACAAGCAACTGAATTAACTGACTTCCCATATCCTGTGTCCTACCCTGGGTGTGTCAAAATGCACTTTCATATCTAGTCAATGTGATCTAAAGGTACAATGTAGTAGATACTTAGTTAAAATCTTCACTTACACCTGTAGAGGTTTCACATGTATACTAGTACCCTTGTTTAATGGGTCTGTACTGCCTACAACTGGATTAATTGTGAGCTTATGCAATTCATGCACTAAAGAAGGATTTTAGGTAATAGTCTCATTTCAATCTTTTGGATTTGCACAAATTAACTATTGTGGGTATGTAACTGTTGTGCATTGCCATCACATGCGCAATTTACGGAAGTTTCTTGACCTGTTGACCATGAAAAAACTAACGTTATTACAATTCTGAATTGGACGGTGATCAAAGCTGTGTTCTTGAATCGTCATGATTGATGTTGCCTTCTATGTCATGACAATGAGCTGACGGCATCCCTGAATCAAGTCCCTGTGCCTGTGGAAGGGTGGTGTCTAACCAATCCTTTGAGCATAAAAAGGAAGACAGTTGTCATGATTTAGAGAGAGTTAAGGGTTGAGTGGCCAACATGAGAGTTAAGTTGCACATTTCCTACACCTGTGTCTTTATGACCCAGTTTCGTAGCCAGTTATCTAATTACTGACCTTTCAGTACAAGTATATGATCAACTTGAGATGTGCAGGTGCTGTTAACATAAAGTGCATTTCCTTCTCAACCAACTTGCATCTCTATCAAGGTGACAGATTTTAAACACAACCTGTGTCCACTCCTTGAGGTAGGGTCCGGGAGAACTGCGATTGTGGAAAATGACATGTTGTGCGTGGATCTCAAATATGGTATCAAATCTGCAGGACTCTGTTAGAATAATGATTCTAGTGATAATTTTGGTATTTTTTGTCATGCTCATAACTGGACAAACGGCCATATAAAGACAATCAAAGTTAACCAATCTCGGCTCTCCAATAGGGTAGGCCTATCCATTTGAGCAGGTGTGGTCTCGGATAGTGTACCGTTTCATCCACGTATCCATTTGAACAGATTTGGTCTTAGATAGGTTACCATTTTATCCATTTCTGGTCTCATATTGGGTTGCTTCTGGAACCTTTGTAACATGGCTAGTTATGCAAGCTTATGTAATAGGTTAAGGCCATCCCCGGGTTCATATACCCCCACTTTTGCAGTGGTGTCAATTCCTGTGGCTAGTTGAGTAATATTTCAAAGGGACTCCAATGAAGAATTAGGCTGCACAGTGTATCTCTAACCCACAGTGTCAAATTCTTCACTCCACCCCCATCTTGTTAAAGGGTCAAAGGAAACAAAAATCTGGACTACAGCTGAAAGGATCCTACATTTTTGTACCAGCTTGTGTAAAGGCTGACCTTGATTGACATGTTGATAACTTTTAAGACACAAGTATTGAATACATGATCTCAATGTCCCATCAAGTACACATAGTCAAGAAACTCTCCCATCTCACTTACTGCTCCCACTAGCTGCAAGTTATTTTCCTATCCCATGGTTTCTCAAAAGGTCTGCAAACAGTTACAATAACTCGGTTGTGTGCCGTGGAGTTTCTACCCTTCGGCATACACGGCTACTTTGTGCAAATTCCTTTCCTTACCCTCTTCAATCCATGGCTCTTTTATGCCCTAATACCATATATATTGCTACTAATCCACCAAGAGGTGTGTACATGGAGACTCCCCGGCATTCTTTCCCCCAAAAGATGTTTTTCTATCCCACGATCTCTGACAAATGATACAGTAACATTCCTTCCTACACAAATCCCCCAGCACATTACTTTTTTGTACCCTGCTCATTGCGTGGTCTGCACAAGCATATATTTGCCATTTGATCCATGTATACAAATAAAGCAAGGGGAAAGGTTTTCAGCTTGGAAGGTTTACCAATTCCTTGTCCGCACCAGCTCCAGGGAGATGACCTCACTTGACCCCAGCTCGGAAGAAAACCTGAAGTGCCCAAGGTTATGATTTAGTGAGGGAGGTGTAGACAGACATGCTCTACCAGTAATCACTTTTTGCCAACAGGCCTTAACCTGTGCTAATGGAAATCTTGGCTTTTCCTGCTATTTTGGGGTAGAGGAGAAAAATGTTGAAAGCATGTGCTATCTTGCGTTGGTTTTTTACTCTAGGCACATTGTGCTAGGGATACATTTCAGCTGCTGGCTTGCTTGCATGGGTGACCTAGTTTGTAAACTAGAATGGAGTTCCTGTATGGGTTTGGGTGTGGTGGAGGAAGAAAGAGTTTGTTTGTGTAATTCTTTATTTATATTTTATTTATATAGAATAGCCTTGTCAGTACTTAAGTTATGTCCTTCCTGAGGGCCCTTACCCAATTTTGACTTTCCCTGAACTAAAAAAAAAATCGCCCTAGAGAGATGAACTATTTGATGTGTTATGGTAATCATGGCGAGAGCTGAAAGAACAAATCTACTTATAAACCACAGCAAGTAAACTTGTGTGATCCCCCTGGTAAGGTGGCAGTAGAACATGACCTCATCCACCTTTGACCTTGGTCCATGACTTTGACATCATCCACATATGAAGGAACCCCTATTGCACCTTAATCCCAAGTCTGGTTTGAATCATAACTTTTAACTTATAAAAAAGGTTAAGTTCAGAGGTGTATAATATGTTTATGATTTTCAACATGGCACAGGCCAAAGTTATGCTTTGAAACTGATATTTTAAGATATTTTTTGCGCTTGTCTAATTCAAATTTTTTATTCCTTTGTGATTTAAAATCACTGCCAAATGTTGTATTTATTTTTCAGGGACCTTTGTTCGGGGTTCAGGGGGGGTGGTGAAGTACTTGAGCTGCCCACCAAGTTATTGAGGGCCATCATAAAATCCCCAGTTCTAAACCCATTTTATAAGTTCATCAAACCTCTTAGAGTAACATAGGATGGTAATTAGATGTGAAAGTCACTTTTACTGCCTTGCACAAAGACATTTTGTGATTCATAACTTGTCCACCCAACTTACCCAATGACGTTGAGGTTTTTATATCAGCTGAACTATTGGTCTAAATATATCTGTGGGCTTGGACCTTACAGATTTGATCTATTCTGGAAGAAATGTTTAAGTTTGTATGATCTGTCTATAACTATAAGTGGAGAAATTTCATCACAGTGGCATGTGGGGAGGGGGCACTCAAGTTTGGCTTGGGTAGGGGTGTGCGGCGCAAAGTGCCAAACTTTGGGGTGTGTGAACGGAAATTCTGGAAAAATGAGGGTGTTCGGAACTTTATTTATGCATGGACTTCCCCTTTAAGTCCTGTGATGCAAAGCTTCAAAAATTTAGGGGAAAAATTTTAAATTTTCTTATTGCATTAATTTTCGCACCTTTCATTTTTCAAGCAGCTTTCACAAAATTAAAATGGGCAAATTTAGATCTTCGTGTAAAGGTTAATGTAAAGTTAATATAACCAACTTTAAAAAAAAGTTAAAAACTTGCAAAGCACAAACATGAACGGCATGAAAGTTTCTACTTTTACTGTGCTCACTTTCCTGATCTCAAAAGCACATTTAATACTTCTGACTATGAGCAGAATGTGACCAGGACAACAGGAATAGTGCTCATGTGTTACACCTTGGATGTTGAATGGAAATAGATGATATTGCCTGGGCTGTTTTTCTTGATTGCCTATAGTTTGACCAGAACTAAAATAGACAAGCGTAAACCAGTCCTTCAGTACTAGTGTGCTACGGAAATTCTGTAATCCTGAAATTCTGCGATCGCTAATAGCCTCATCTTCGGGACCACAGGTTTTACTGGAAGTAATAATAATAATGACATCTGAAGAAAAAGTGCCCCATTTTGGTTGACCAATATTTTACGCAGTATTTTTTTAAAGCCTGACACTTTGGCCGTTATTAAATCCGCTGTATCTCAAAATTTCACTTGCATGCCCAGATCTCCTCACAGAATTTTGATACACTACTACTAGTAGTAGTAGTGGTAGTAAAACCAAAATTTAAAATTTAAAGGGGGGGTTCAACTTACATTCACAGCAATACTGCTGTGTGAGGAGCAAAAGATAATTGACTGGATGCCCTTGCTGATATCAATGTGCTGGATGGCCGCCATTCCCTAGTAGGTAGATCATCTTTTTAGTTCTACCAGGGTAACCAGCTACCCTCCTCACTATTGTTTCAAAATTGCACACCCCTTCATATTTTATTTCAAAAAATTGGGTGCTGTTATAATTTGGAATTGGGATTAATCAAGTTATATTAACCCTGAGGTCTACCACCTTTCTTACAGTATCTCTGATTGGCTCATTACATGATATAGCATGATATAACCTCTAAGTAACCAATCAAATTAAGCCTTAGATTCGTCTGTACAAACCTTCAAGCTTTTTTTCCATGTCTCTGATTGGCTAAATATATCATATAGCCCACTGTATAACCAATAAAATCGGCCAGTAGACCTCAGGGGTTGACTTAAATTTTGTAGGGATTGCCATTTTTGTCCTGAACAAACAATAGTTGAGGATAAATGAATGGCAAGGTTGTTGTCCTTCCAGAATAGATCAGCAACTTTCCATTTTGCAAGAAGCGAATTATTGATCGTTAAAGTGTTTTCTTGTGTGATATGTGGCAATTTCCATTTATTGCTTAGTGGTTTGCAATACAGGGAATTATGGTGTGTGCATTGCTAGGAGTTGGTAGCTGGGCTGTGGACAAATTTGCTGGAGTGTTTTCCTTTTGTTTTGTGTTCATTGGTCAACCTTAAAATCCAGAGGAGTAGATGACATAATTTGGTTAAGCCTTTAATAGGAATCCAAACTACAAGCTACCAGGGGTTTCTATTCTTCTGTTGTTCATCCCTGAGGTGGGGGAATAGGTTTTGTCTCTATGGTCATTTGCAGGGGCGGATCCAGGCAGGCCTACAAACATGCCTGGAAAAAGTGGGGAATTTGGGAATGTCATTCCCGAGAAATTTTGCTATTTGGAGGGAAATTTTTGACCTTAAAATAAAGAAATACATAAGAATTAAAGGGAAATTTTGAAATCTTGGAGGGAAATTTTGCTATCTTAGAGGGAAATTTTGATCATATTCCTGGGAAATTTTGCATTTTTTACAGCCCTGCCTACAAAATCCCCAGGACCATGGGACCGCAGGTCCCAGAAAAAAATTGACAACTGCAGAAACTTTTCAAAAGTAAGGAAAAATAAACAAAAAAACACCCTAAATTTATACAAAAAGGTTCAAATACAAGCCCAGATTGCACCAGAGTGTGTCAAAATACTGCGCCAGCTGTAAGGACTTTGTGCTAAATGTGCTTGTAATGTGCACTTCATGCACATATTTGACAGAAAATGTTGCCCACTTCTTTTGAAGGTCCCAGGCAGACAGAAATTTTTTTGTAGGCCTGGATCCAGGAATTCTCAATAGAGGGGGCGCCAAATTTTCTGGCTCGCTGCGCTTGCAGGGAGACCTAATTAAGCAATGCCTGAGCACCCACAAAAAGTCATTTTTCCTGAACTGCACAGCGTCTGACGCCCTGTACCGTCATTCTTGGAGATCTATAGGGCACCCTGTGTGGCAGAAGTCATTTTTCTAGATCTACAGGGCGCCTGATGTCCTATGTGCGGGTGCGGGTGCGCCCCCCCTCTAAATCTGCCCCTGATTTGGGGAAGAATTTGATGCTTAGGTGATTGGAACCAATGTTAAATTTGGGGGAAGAATTGGGATAAAATGTGGCAAGGAGGGCACATGCACACAAACATGCACACGCTTGTTTACATACATTCATCACCTACGTTGAAAGGCCATTGGATCTCTTCTACTTCCATGGGTGAACAGCTCTCAGCAATTACTGTACTGACCCTAGTATAGTCCCACTTGTTTTTAACCTGAAATTAACGTGAATTTAGGGATTGGGATTACAATGGGATCTTCACCTTAATATGAAACATATGAGCATCAACATTTCAGCCTTTCAGAGCTAAACTTATTCCAGATATTTTCAAGTGTAAAAATTTAATGAAATGTGTGATCATTAAAGACATGTAAATGAACTGAAGCATGAACCTAATTTTGTAAAGAAAATCACAAAAGATACTACCAAAATGTCATGATTGTAACAAAAATTACATGTAATCTAGTGCCTTCCAGCAAAAAACTTAAGGTGGGATTATAATAGGATTTTCAACTATTCCTCAGATTCTTTCAAAATTGGGGGGTGGGATTATAATCGAGCATGGGACTATACTCGGGTCAGTATGGTAAGTTTGCTGCCAATTACCCTAAACTTCAGCTTAAAGTCATATTTGAGAAAATTGACACAGACTAGTAAATGAAGAATGTCAACGCTATTTCTGATGTACGGATATCAAGTTAACTGTATGCAATTCCCAGCAGCCACTTACAACATAATCGTTACTTAATTGGGTTATATAAAAGCGGCCGATAACATGAAATTTATGTTGCATGAAATGCAGGCATAAGGACACAAAGCATGTGTTATATGATACTAATAACATGTTTATGTGCGAAGCCTAGCATGCAATATGGGGGTTGTGTTATTATGATATATGGGAGATAATCAAAGTAATGACGTTTATCTATCAGTGGAAGACGGGAGAAATAAGACCAAGAACTGACATTTTTAGTGTCAATTAAGACAAACTGCGTGGAGTTTTTTCTACCCGTTCCCATTTTTCACTCCAATAATGGCGATTTCAAGGTTACCACACTTTATAAAAGAGCCTTCGACCTGTGCCTTTCTGTGCAATTTCTTTTAAAGGAAAAGAATTGAACTAAACTAAACATGCCAATTTTAGTTATCATTTGAAGTTTTTGGCGATACTAAGTTCGATGGGGTAAGCCATGGGAATGAGGCTGATGATCTCACGTTGCTTCTTTAACATTTTAAGTGGTCAAGGAGGAGGGTATGTAGGGATCCAAATTCAGTTTTGTTAGCACAAAAAAGTTGACTTTTTTATTTTCATGTACTATTTTCTTTCCCAAAAATATCAATTCTAAATTATATGCAAGTTAAAAAGTACATATAAGATGGATGAGGTATATCAAAGAGCAGAACACCCAAAGTGATTCTTCACGTTGACAAAAAATATGGCTAATGTGGGAAAAATGCAAATGATCTCAAATTGATTCTTTGCTTTGTAAATTAATAATTTTTCAGTAAAAAAAGGCATTTCACATTTAGAAACAAACATGTTTTTTTTTCCTCCTAGAAGTTGAACTTCCATAGTAATGATTTTCAAATTTGCAAGCATTGAGTTCCCGGATTCAAAGGGCCACAAAACAAATTCAGCCAAAAAAGTGGTTTGCGTGTGTGCATATATATACGTAAATTTCCACAATCTTAGTTCCGACTTTCTTCCTTTCTAACTTTTCTTGCGTTCACATTGTTATTTTAAGAAACTTAATAACAAGTCAAATGAACAGTAAAACAGGGTTAAAATATTTGGAGAGCTTTCGTGGGCTACTGCTCTAACCTCCTTTTGATGTTTGCCAAGGAGGAGTTTTAGCACATTGTGAAAGAAACTGTCATTCTAATTTCATGCACCATTTAGTACGTAAAAGAGATTGTATGACCTGCGTAAGAGGCTACACTCAGACTGGTGTGGAGGATAATCTGGTGTTATTCCTTGGATGTATTGCAAGGTTTAGTGGTCTGTGGAATAGACTAGACATGTTTTGGAATGTCTGTAAATTATTGGGTTTGCTATTTGTGGTACACCTGATTTGGCAACCTGAATTTAAATTTTTTTGTAAGGGAAAAATGTTAAGTAATAATTGGATTGATAAATTATCACGAGATGCCTGATACTGTAAAGCAATTAAACAAATTCTGCGAGGCACCCAGATTTGTGAAATTAAATTGCCGCTAATTGATCTGTGTGAATATACTAAGGAAGTGGAATTAAGCAGCTTTGTGAGAGTAACTTGCCATGAAAATGGCAGTGATTGGCAGTCCATGGAATAAACAAACTTTGCTGCAAAAATGCAATTTTGTGTTGAATATTAAATATTTTTGTGGACCGCCAGCATAGCTGGCAGGACCACTTTGCAATCCATTTTGCGTGTGTATGTATGTGTGTGTGTTGGTGTTGTGTATGTATGTGTGTATGTGTCACTAAAATGTTAAGTGTTTTTATGGAGCGGCCCACAGCTTATATTCTTTGAATGTAGTGAGCGCGAAAGCCGAGAACCGCAAATTCTAGTTTTCCTTTAAATTGATAACATCAAAGTTTTCTGAAGGGTTTTTTTTTGCATTTATCTGGAATTTCTCTGCAATTAAAAATTGATCACACATAATTTACCAGCTGCAAATCTGAGTATTTTCCACCATGTTAAAAGCACAGTGTGTGCTCACACCAATCTCTATGCAGGGTAATACACATACACATTCATGTGTAGTTGTACCCAAATCTCTATCTTGCTCACAATAACAGCCTTGTATATAAATTCCCTAGTCATTGAAATCAGAGCATAGTTATGATCCTCACTAATGAATTAACCTCGAAAAATAATTCCGGCTAGCCTGATAAAAGACATCGAGCGGAATTGTCAACTGGACTCCACTGGTGGATTCCTCTACATGGCAATAGATAAAACGGAGTTCTTATCAACTAGAAAGGTAATTTATTATTCCGTGGATTCATGCACGGGGATGTCCTTTCTTGTGCTGTGCTGCCATGGATATTTTTTTCAATTTTGCGGTTTGCTTTGACAAAAAATGGGTGAATTTTTCTCTTCCATGAGCTGCAGCGACGTGACTAAATCATTTGGTGAGGCAGCACCATACAGTCAGGGTCGGTAATCGAGACTGTGCTCTCTCTGTCTTCGAGACTGTGTATTTTTACCTGTGTTGGAGGGAGTGAGCGTCTTTTTTGTTTGCTTGCGCATCTCCATATCTCCACTCCACAACCCATTGGCCCTAGTTTTGCATCTGCCCGATAGAATTGTGTAGTTCCATGTGTTTATAATCGTACGAATAGCAAATGTTGTAGTACTGTCCCGTGTTGAAGATGATACCATGTACTCATGGAGACAGATTTCTGTTATGGTACACCTATACATACCTGGGTCATACGAACTGTGGTCATTTGAGATGTGTCTACATCAGCATAGGTGATATTCTCACACAATGGTACATAGCCAAACCAAACATTTGGGCTCATTCGGATAGGATGGGTTAACACAGGGATAACATTAATTGAAAAGTACTGTTTCACCACTGTGTATTTTTGCTTCAATGTCGTTATGCGTTAATTTCCACATGACCCACTCTAATTCTAATAATGGTAAAGTGCATTGATATACTCATCCTGATATGCTAAGATGCATTCGTCTCTCTTCGAGAAATGTCCTCAATTAGAGAACACATGAACTATGAGCTTCACTGAATAATGAATGACCCTGAATTGTTACGAGTATTGAGTGCCCCCTTTTGTTTGCGTGGGTTTTGAACTTGCAAAAAACGGTTTTGAACTTGCATGTAGTTGATGTTGGAACAAGTCTATTCGTCACAGAAAAGGTTAAGTTGTTAGATGTACCATTAGCCTCAAGTGCAGACTACAGAACCGATGTTACAATCATAGTCCTTTGAAATAGCAAGAATTAAAGATGGCAAGGTCTTTGAGAAAGGCTACATGAAGCAGCTGGATGAGAGGCTGGGAGTTTTGTTAAGACTGAGAATTCCTTGTCTGGAGCACTTATCTTGGAACATTAATTCGCGTCATCGAATCAATAACTCATTAGATGTTTAAATAAAAAATAAAAAATTTAGTATTTTATTAAATATTAATTACTTAAAACTTTAAATTAATAACAATAATAAGATATTACGAATAAATCACAACCTTGGCAGACGAGGGCGCATGATGTGAGGCACAGCGTGAGTGTGCACTTCAGGTAGTTTTACCAACCCAACCACACACATAGGTTGTTTGCATTTACAAACTGAAATAGAGCCCACTTTAAGCTTGACCTATAGCTCATATGAGGAGAATAAATTTGGAAAGAGCGCAAAGCTAGACTAAAAGTGATTACAAAAGCTCAATTATAATAACAAATTTGAACTTAAAAATTTTCAACAAAAGTAGATTTTGCACTGCCGCGGGATTTGTGATCATCCTTTACAATTGGACGCTTAACTCGTGGATTTTTAATTTATTCTGGAAATCAGTGCTTGACAAATTTTATTTGAATGCAAAACATTGTCTTCCAATTCAATTTAAAGTGTATTGGGAATGTGTTTCTTTGACTTTTTTTCAACACGTTTCAATTTTACTCCAAAATCAATCCAAAAAGGTTCAAATTTATTTTCAGGACGCACGGGTTCCCCCCTTTTCGGCTTTTATCAAACAAGAACACGAAAGAGCTACATGGGCCAGGAGGGGAAGATTTTGGTCTCGCAATTGTTTTTCCATAGGCTTTAATTGTCAAATAAGGCTAAAGGAATAATGACTGTATAATATTATTTTCAAAGATCCAGAGAATTGCAAGGTGATAATGAGCAAGGGGAAGTAATTCTCGCTTTACTTTTCTTTAAACAATTTTTTTTTTCGAATTGACCAGTACAATTCTCTAAATCGAGTGAACAGCTCCCATGAGACCATTTCAACACTGATGAGCATTGGCTCCTTGCGAGGTGAAGTATTCCATAGGCCCAATTTGGGAAAGGAAAATATCAAATTGGTGAATACCCAGTAGCACCCTGCTGCTGATTTTAGCAGGTGATGTGTGCAGTTGGCGGTTGGATAAAAGTGTGATTTCGTGAGAACTCCAGGAAGGAAGGGAAAGGCTCTGAAGTTTACCCTTCCTTCAAACATGCTTCAAGTTGTTTCACACATGCAGTTCTGCTCATGTCAGAAATGGTTATTAACCAAAAAATCTGCACAATCCATTTTGTCAGAAATGCTGCAATTGAAATAATGAAGAACTTCCAACTAACTCTAAGCTACCATAAAACTTAACAGTAAAATGCTCCCCAGAGCAAGTTGGTTTACATAAAAAACAATTCCAGGAGATTAGGTATATGTTAACAAATTGATCACTGAAACAACCACTTGAGGTATTGTAAGTTCAAGTGTAAGGGGTGTTATTTTTTGACGGAACTAAAATGAACTAAAGTGCTAATTGATCTTTCTGTGTCTTACATCTTCCAAAGCTATTTATGAAGCTCTAGGTTCTGCTGGACAGTATATAGAGACAAACTGTCGGCATTGGAGACACAAATATGAAAGGAAACTCTGAAGTTTTTGTCTTTTGGCTCAAAATTTATCCAAATTAGTGCTCATTTTGTCAAAACAGCCTTTAAAAAGTTCATTCACCTTTTTACTTTTCTTAGCACTATTGCCTTTCTTACGGTGTTTATGATTGGTCAATTACATGTTATAATTGAGCAACCAATTAGAATAGTTTCTAGAATATTTTAGACTAAAGCCATGTTCACACGGTCCCAAAACTGGAAAGGTTTGAAACTCTGGAGATGAAAATTAAATCCAATTATATTACTTCACTCCAGGTTGTATCCACACGATGGCTGAAACTCTGAAGTCATAACGGAGTGTAGACCGGAAGCCGTGGACTTTCATGCGTGATATTCAAATGCAGGAATGTGTCAACAAAGATGACCTTGCGAGGTCACCTCCACTCACTACCCCCGAAGCTGTCCACACGGCACGACTCTCCAAAACACTCCGGAGTGTTATCATAGTTTGAGCTTCACCCCCAAGTTGTTTAGAGGGGTAAAACGCCACTAGACCCTCGATGAAACTACGGAGTTTAAAACCCCAAATGTGTCCACACGGTCAAAAACCCGATCGACACTCCAGAGTTTTGAAACTCCGGAGTTTCAGCCTCCGTGTGGACATGACTTAATCCATTCTTTCTGTGGTGCTGATTGGCACAATAAATCACATAGCCTATCAGCAAATAGCTAGGCATAAAAAAAAATGTTTGTTTGTCGTAACCCGTCCGACCCTAAAAAAAACCTGCCGACTCAAAAGTTTTTATGCAAATTAGCACAAAATAAAAAAGTATTCTGCCGACCGACCCATTATTTTCATCCACAATTTAAAAAAAATATTTTTTTTACCAACGCAAAGACGAAAAATAACAAAACAAGACAACAAAGCAACTACAACAAGTAAAATAAAAGATTTTTTGTATGTCCATTGCAAAAAGCTTGGGTCAAATGTTAAGCATCTTGTTATTCCTCATTTTCGAGTTAACAAACATTGAGAAGAAATCCCTAAAAAAATTTTAAAAATCCTGACCTACACCGCCGACCCTGATATTTTTTCTCCGTTACGCCAAACAAACATATTTTTTTATGCCTTATCAGAGGGCTAAAGGAGGTAAGGAGCAGTCATTATTTACTGCCGGGGGATGGAGGAATTTAACTTTTTTGGTTCTTTTTCAGTTTCATTTTTTTGCTTTAAAAAAAATTTGCATTTCCCCTTATGGAAGTTCAGGTTCCCCTCTCCTCAATGGAAATGTTCATGTTTCCCCCTCTCACTCACAGAAAATTTTGTATTTCCCCTCAAATCCCCAAAATATATGTATCCTTCCAATAATGGCCTAGATTATTATTTGAGTGCAAATTCAAGAAATTTTATATTTTGTGTCAGTGCCGCTTTAAGAATTTAGATTATTTTCCAGGAATTTTGCCCATCACAAAAGAAGTCCATTATGCTTGAACTCCGTATGACATAATAATGGAGTGTGTACTTCATAGAATGAAATAAGGAGAAATTGAGAAACACCATTGAAGTCTGAAGCTTTTTACCTTTGACATTTTGTGTGTCCTTGGTGCTTGATGGATGATTTTGATAGGCAATTATTGCATCAGAATTAGATTGATGTCACAATTACACCTTAATTGTACACTATACTCTAACAAGACTGGAGTGACGTCTGAAATATTCTATTAGTATGAATCTTGGGGGGGGGGTTACTCAACATTAATGACCATATGGAGACATGCCACAGATATGGGTCTCATTTTCAGCCTTCTGGTATATGAATGACTCCCTTTTTCATGCCAATTTGGGTATAGAAGGGTCGCTTTTTCAAAAATTTCTAAAATTTGTTGGAAAATTGTTCAATTCCTTCAATCTGAATCCAATTTTTTCTAAAATATAATGGGAAATTAGTCCGATTTCCTCAATCTGAAGCCAAATTGGCCAAATTTGCTAACAAGGTCAAAATTTTGAGGAAAATTGGCAATTTGTGTTAAATTTGGCCCCAAATCTGCATCTCCAGTATAGCTATCGGACCCTTTTTTGGCTAAAATTGGTTGAGATATGGGCCCTACTTCCATCATCTCAGAGCCATTTCCCTTCCCAAATCTGAGACCCTCCCCCAGGTAAGACTATCAACTTAGTTCTAATTATTGATTTTTTAATTTTGTGTGCTCCCAAAAATAAAGCTAGAGCTGGGTGTTTATTAATATGGCACCCTGTTTTCATGTTGTTTTGCTTTATAAGCATGGTGAGACACCCAAGACTAACATGTATTTCGGACTCAAACAGAATCTATCAATTGATTAGTAGTCATGTGACTGGAGAAGAAATGAGACTACTCAGCTATGCCAGAATGAGCAATTTTGAATTAAGTGCTGTGTTTACTTGAGTGGTTTTATAGGTTATTGCTCTCAATTTACTGTTTCCACCAGTGTCATTAGTGCATTGGCCTACATGTCCTACTACCACTGCGATGTGTCCACATGGAGGCCTTACTTAAACTCCGGAGTTTCAAGCCTGGCGTGCCGATCGGGGGGTTTTTGACCGTGTGGACGCAAATCATCGGACTTAAACTGTGGAGGTGATCAGGTCTAGCGGGGTTTATCCCCTAAAATTTTAGGGGTGAAGCTTAAATTCCGTAACACTCCGGAGTTGTTTGGAGTGTCGTCGTGTCGACAGCTTCGGGGGATAGTGATCGGAGGTGATCTCGCCAAGGTCATCTTTGTTGACAAATTCTTGTGTTGAATATCATGTGCGAAAGTCTACGGCTTCCGGTATTTTGACTCTGGTCTACACTCCGATATGTGAAGCAGAGTTTAAATGGTCCGGGGGATGATTTCAGAGTTGTATCGTGTGGACACAATGCGGGAAGTACAAATAATTGGATTATAATTTCCCAACTCCAGAGTTTCAAACACGTGGAGTTTGTGACCGTGTGAATGTGGCTATAGACTTCATCTCAAAAGAAATGGTGATTGTGGGAAAAAGGGTTTTAAAAATGTCACATGTCACTTTGACCACATGTTAAATGAATGGTGTTTGTAATTAAAAGAAAATACAAAAATAGTCATTGTAAAAGGCAGTCAAACCACAGGTTACAGAAGAAAAGTGACATTGGAGTTTTTAACCTAATCATGTAGGACAGCTTGGTATCCCATGCTAAAGTGTTGCCATTCTTTTAATTTTGATATTTCAACATAGACATTAGGCCCGTTTCTCAAACGATGTTTAACATGCTAATTCACCTGGTTAAATAGCAATTTAAATGCTAGCCTAAAATAAACGCAATTTCAAAGCCAATGGTTAACTTTAAACGCTGTGGGAAATTTAGCCGAACATC
>JAMKCH010031289.1:0-18001 GCA_023653785.1 Ophioderma brevispina | reverse complement strand
AATCATAAGCCTCCCTTAATGATACTCCAAAAGTCAAACAAGTACATACATGAAATTTGACATTCAACTGTAATGAAGTATTTGAGCCCACCATCCTTTTGAGAAGGAATCTGTCCGTGCTTGTAAAAAAGTTTACCCCATGATGACTTGAAACCATTTTGTTAAATTACACATTTCTCTTCTCCAAAGAGTAACCACATTCATTGTCCTAAGGGGCTAATTTGATACACATTTGTTCTTTACTAACTAAGGCTGGACCGATTTAACTCAAAAACTTGTAATGAGATGGTTTGGGTGATGTTCGTGAGGGGGGTTGCAATATGAAAATTCGGACCATGATCGAAGTTGTCCCAGTGGAGGTCGAGCCTTTTCTTTCCACCGTTCTTTTTCAGCTTATTTTTACATGGTATCTGTTCCATGTCTATATACATTTGTAGTCTTATTAGCTGACTAAATTGGATTGAAATTCAATACCAGAAATCTGGGTTATAAATCATTTACGAAGATTATTAAAAACAGTAGCAAAATCTCGAAATACTTACAAAAACTAACGTGACTAGCTTACCTGTGTCATCGCGAATGCGTCACGGTGGCTCGACGAAATATCCACTGGATGGAATTAGTGGTATAGGAATCTGTTGTAATTTCAGACGGTTGTCCTCTGTAACGTCCAGATTGTGTGGCGTGTCTTCGTCCAAAGATGCACATTAAACGTTAGTCCGTGCAGTCCACGGGGACTATGCGAGAGGACTCTGTGCGTATTTAAGCTAAAGCTTGTAGCGCAACCATCGTGTCCTAGCGGAAAAGATAATGAAACACAAAATATGACATTTATTATTGGTATTATTATAACAAGAGAGGTGCTGCGTTCACGTAGAGACTTAGAGTTATGATTTTTCTGAACACGAAATTGTAAATCAACACCACCAAACCACAAGCACCATAGGCCATTTTCAAGCGATACCACTGTATGTTTCAAAAAGTTAATGTTATACATCACAATACCTGCGTGGATGCATATCCACCGATAGCGTTCAACTGATTGATAATCACCGAGCAAATTTTGTGGCCGGATTGACGACATAGTGTCATATATGATATGGCCCGTACGAAGCAGTTTACTATGCTGTCATCTCGATATCTTGCGCTGCAGCTTTACGATGACAGTATGGATCTTCTGTGGAACCTCTTCTCGTCCGTCTCCCAGTGGATCAACACCACCTGTAGTTGCATTCAAAGGCAGGTGTTAATAACCCGGATTAATACCTGTATATAAGGGCAATTCTACAAAAACGAGCTCCAGTCACTTTGGGTATTAGTCTGTGTTCTATTCTATTTTACCCACACCTATATGTATTCTAACTATTCTTCATACTCTAAACCATGATTAGCTCTGCTAGAACACCATGTCTACTGTACTGTCGATAGCGTTGTAAGGTTTGATTTCTTGCTGCAAGGCCTAAAATGGCAAAAGATCCTGTTTCGACAGGCAGGGAAGGAAGGTCGAATTTTCTTGATCTAATAATCAATGTTTCGTCATATTGTACACACTTAAGAGCTTAGTACCAAATCGGATATATCAACACACTGTTTCTGTATGTACAGCAATCTGAAAGTGCAATTTGACACATCGTCTAATTTCCACGAAAAAATTGTAGTGTGTGTGCGTGTTATCTGAAAACCCGATCTATTATATGAAAATCAACACGTATCGTTCAATTTGTCTAAGACTAATCGTGTTGCAAACCTGTTATATTACCATTTGGAAATGGTCGATTGTACAGATGGAGAAATATGTAACATTCAATCTTGAAGCTTCTCGTTATTCGCAATTTGTAATATACAAATTCTGCAAACCACGCGTTATAATAAGTTACATAGGTTCCAAACTATATTAGAATACTCCTAATCGGTATACGGTGAACAAAAGTAATGCGTTTACATCAGCAGGGACTCGATGAGCCTATGTTGATTAAAATTGTCGTTGACCTATACTTTCCAGATTGACGGGATGACTTTACGTTCTCTTTTTCACCCCCAGTCAACCCCTATTCAACGGCCTGGTTGACCGTTATATACAAAAAATGAAAATAGACATGCACGTCCTTATCTTGTATTTTAAGAGGCCGTTTCTGTGTGCAACATGATATTTTTCTGTAACCTTTCACAGAAGGTTGATACGTTTTGCTTGAGTGTATTTATTTTTTTTATAACAGTTAGATCACCAAATGAGACTTGCACGCCCTTTTGAAGAAAATGAGAAGTAGGAGTTCACAACTTTACTAGAATCATTATTGTTCCGTAGTTGTTTCTCCTCTCCAGAACTAAAATCATATCTCCAACTTTGAAAGCTTTGACATGCACAAACACAAGCACTTGCTATGGTCGCTCGGTTGGTTCAGAAATTCATTAAAGAATTTAATTAATACAATTCTTAATGTGATTAATTGCAATTTGTAATTTAAGGTACTCAGTTATAATATTTAACAAATCCTTAAATTTTTATTGACCATGTGTCTGATTACAAACAGGTCTCAGACGTACAAGGACATCAAGTAGAGTGTGCAAAAGGGCTACTTAGAGGATAAGGGTTTTGATTCAAATAAACCTTACTTCAATAATGGCCACTTAATTAGTATTCTAATTGCTTTGTCAATACATGTTGATCTGCTAAGGAAAATGTGTACGCCATAAGAGCAGCCGTGGTTGTAAGGATCTCCCATTCCATTCAATGCTAAATCAAGACATTCCATACCCTTCTTTATAGCAGGATCCTGTAGCAAATAGTAATGAGAACAATTAAAATGAAGAAAGAACTTAAAGGAGAGCGGGAGTAGAAATGGAAACACTTAATGACTTAAGACAAGGTAGGGTAAACAAAATGGTGAGAAATGGAGAAAAGTGGTATATAGTCAACGTCGTAATTGGAAGGTAAAGAAATGAAAGAAGAAAAAGGTGAGGAAAGAGAAAATGTACGAAGGTGTCGATTTCTCTTGCTCCAAATGTAGTAATCCACATTAATTGTCCTAGGTGCGAATGTGATACACATTTGCTTCTCTATACTAACGGCTGCCCGATTTAACTCAAAAACTTGTAATAGATTGTTTGGGTGATTTTTTCCTGAGGGGGGTGGACCATATGACAAATTCGACCATGATCGAAGTTGTCCCAGTGGGGGTCTGAGCCTTTTCTTTTCCACCGTTCGTTTTAGCTTATTTTTACATTTGTATTTCTGTTCCTTTTCATAACATTTTGTCGTCCTTATATTGCTGACTAAATTGGATTAATTCACTCATAAGTTCTGGTATAATCATTATCCGAAGATTAAAACAGAATACTCAAATCTAGAATTACTTACAAAACTAAACGTGATTTAAGTTTACCTGTGTCACTCGCGCATCTTCACGGTGGCACCGACGATTAATATCCACTGGAATTGTGGTTAGGAATAGTTGTAATTTCAGACGGTTGTCCTCTGTAACGTCCAGATTGTGTGGCGTGTCTTCGCATCCAAGATGCACATTAACGTTTATATCCGTGCGTCCACGGACTATGCGAGAGACTCTGCCGTATTCACTAAAGCTGTAGTGGCAACATCGTGTCCTAGCGGAAAAGATCATGAACAACATCTGACATTTATATTGGTATATTAATAACAATAGATGTGCGTCGTTTTCACTAGAGACTATAGTTTTGACTTTTTCTTAACATAAATTGTAAATCAAACCAATTCCAGACCACAAGCACCATAGCCCATTTTCAAGCGATACCACTGAAATACACGGTATGTTTCAAAACGTTAATGTGATACTCACAATTACCTGCGTGTTATGCTATCCCCCGAGAGCGTTCAAGCTGATTTGCTAATCCACCGAGCAATTTTGCTGCCGGATATGACGACATAAGTGTCATCTCTGTATATGGAGTACGCAAGCCAGTACATATGCTGTCATCTCGATATCTTGCGCCGAGCTTTACGATGAAGGTAGATGGATCTTCTAGTGGAACATCTTCTCGTCCAGTTTCCCTCCCAGTGGATCAACCACCTGTCTTGCATTTCACAGGCAGGTGTTATACCCCGATATTAATCCCTGTATATAAGGGCAATTCTACAAAAATCGGCTCCGTCACTTGGTATTGGGTCTTTGTTCATTATATTTTTCCACACACATATAGGTCTTCTACTATTCTTCATACTCTAAACCATGATTAGCTCTGCTCAGAACACACCTGGCTTACTTTACTTTCGATAGCGTTGTAATGTTGATTTCTTGCTGCAGGCGCTGTTTTTTAATCTACATCCTCTTTATTCCTTGCCATACATATCGTGTTAGTGTTCTCTTTCCTTTGTTTCGACAGACAGAATTAAGGTCTCAATTTTCTTGATCTAATAATCCAATTTTTCTTCATATTTTCACCACTTAAGAGCTTAGTACCAAATCGGATAATCAAACACACTTTTTTCTGTAGTAAAGCATCTGAAAAGTGCAATTTGAACATCGGAACTTTCCACTAAAAAATGTAGTGTGGCGTAATTCTGAAAACCCGATCTATTATATTGGAACTCAACACGTAATCGTTCAATTGTCTAAGACTAATCGGGTGTTGCAAACCTGTTATATTACCCATTTGGAAATGTCTAGTGTACAGCATTTAGAACATGTATAAATCCATTCTTGAAGCTGCTCGTTATCGCATTAATGTTTGTACTATACCAATTCTGCAAACCACGCGTTATAATAAGTTACCTATGTTCCAACTATATTTAGAATCCTCCTAATCGTGTATTACGGTGGACAAGTTAATTGCGTTTTACCTCAGCAGGTGAATCGATATCCTATGTTGAGTAAAATTGTCGTTGACAACATACTTCCAGATTGCCCGGGATGACTTTACGTTTCTCTTTTTATCACCCTTCCACCCATATTCAACGGTATGGTTGACGTTATATCTACAAAATATGAAAATACATGCCACGTCCTGACTTGTATTTTTAAAGGCCCGTTCTGTGTGGCAACTGATAATTTTTCTGTAACCTTCGCAGAAGGTTGATAGTTTGTTGAGTTTATTTATTTTTTTTATAACGTAAGCACACATTGAGACTTGCCGTCCTTTTTGAAGAAATTGCAGAGTCGCGTTTCACGACTTTACTAGAATCATTATTGTTCCGTATTGTTCTTCTCTCCAAACGAAAAATAATATCTCCCTTTTGAAGCTTTGACATGCACAACAGTCAAGCACTGCTATGGTCGCTCGTGGTTCAGATTATACAGCATTTATATTAATACAATTCTTAATGTTAAATGGCAATTTGGTAATTTTAAATTTTTTATTTTTATCAATTCTATATTAGTTTTTAAGTTTTCTATATTATTGCATTAAATTTACAATCTTGTTTTTTTATAATGATTGATTATTTTGTACTCAGTTTTATATATTTAAACTCTTAAATTCTTATTGACATTGTCTGATTACAACAGTCTCAGACTTACATGACCTAAGTAGAAGTGGTGCAAAAGGCTCCCTTAGCAGGCAAGTGTTTTGATCAATATACGCTTACCTTCATAATGGCCAATTCATTTAGTATTCTAATTGCTTTGTCAATACATGGTTGATCTGCTAAAGAAAATGTGTACGCATAAGAGCAGCCGTGTAGGACATCTCCCATTCCATATCATGCTAATCAGACCTTCCAACCCTTCTTTATAGCAAGGATCCTGTAGCAAATAGTAATGAGAACAATTAAAATGAAGAACTTAAGAGAGGCGGAGTAGCAATGGAAAGTACTTTAATGCATTAAGACAAGGTAAGGGTAACAAAATGGTGAGAAAAGTGTATTTCGTCAACGTAAATTGGAAGGTACAGAATGAAAGAAGAAAAAGGTGAGGAAAGAGAAAATGTACGAAGGTTTCGATGTCGATTGCAAATGAATATGAATCTTTGCAGTTTGCAATTTACCCTTCTATCAATTCCAGCTTCCATCATGCCCGATCAATGTATGCTGTCATGCCACTTCGTCCCGCACGGATCCCTGATGAAATGAAATAGATTATACTTTCACATACTACAAATAGAGGTAAGTCTCTCATTAACATAAATTTATTTAAAATTATCTAAAGTTTAGACTGTTCACTCATTTTGTGAACATGTTTAGCAGTTATCCCGCGTTTACATTCAACTAGATCAAGGGAAACGTAAAGGATTAAATTGATTTAGGAGAAAAAGTGTTTAGTTTAAAGCCATACCCGAAAAGCCTATTATGATTCTTCCCTTTGGATGGAAACATCCCTGAAATCACATCTTGTAGCGTCCCCACCGTCCACGCTTATTGTAGATCTCATGTCAACAGACCTAAACTGCGATGCAATGCCCCAAACCCCTGACTACATATGCGGTCAGCCAAACTGCTGCCTTCACAAATCATTCCTGAAGACCAAGTAAGAACCAATCCTGTCGACGAAAGGTTTGTTGACGTTGATATCCCGACAATCAGGTTGGCGCAACAGCCTCCTCTCATGTTGCTTGGTGTGAGTGTTGATTTGAGGATTTCAGGTATCTAAGGATGAACACGTTTGGCTGCAATTGGGCAGATTCTGTTCTCCGGAATGAGGGCAAACGAAATGCTACCAGAGGTAACAATGATGGAGTTAATAAATCTCTGTGAAATTTTGGGGAAAAAGTTATGTGTTTTGACATAAAACTTTGTACACAAGTTGACACAAATCTTATAAAAGCATCTTCGAGGATAGCAAGTTTTTGTTTTTAAAAAGGCATCTTCTTGGATAGCAAGTTTTAACCACGCTGCACGTTATGAAGTTGAACACCCAATACATTGTAAAAAAAGTATGTTATATTCTACCCTGTATTACCTGTTAAACGACTTTTGCTGAGGCTGACCCATGGAGGACATTTTCAGGAAGTTCTCGTAGTAGAACTCTTTCTTCGTAAACTCCATCAGAGTAATCTACGTAAATACGGTATTGACAACATCGTCAATATAAAACATAAAAATTTAGGTGGAAAAAGTTATATTTTTTAGTACGTAAGACTTTTTTCTGATAAATTGGATTTATTACTTTGAGTTTTACCTGCTGGACAGAAATACGAACTGAAGACGTGTTCCACCAATACTCCCCGCTCTAAATACAGGAGAAAGAGCGAGAGGAGAGAGAGAGAGAGAAAAATATTTAATATTTTTAAAATACAACTTTTGGTATTCATATCATTTGCAAACAATAACTTTCTATTTTTCACATCGCTTGGCAAACCTCACTTTATGGCAGATTGCTAGCGGCACTGGCACATTTTTACAAACTATGAAATTTCTTCAATTTGCTCGCAATAAGTGCTGGAAGAAATACAGATATATTTTACACATAAAAAATAACAGACTCCAAAACAGATGAGGGCATTAATAAGAGGCTAAAGGTATCCAGGTAATTTGTAGGATACGTTAGGTTTGCCGTAACTTTTATCAACAAATGTGTCTATACATGAATATCATGCTCGTACTCATTTATGATATTCAAACCACAAATGTCACAGACCGGTCAAACAAAATGCATGCCGTGGGAATAAATCAAAAACTTCGGCGTGTGGTTTTCTTTGTAAACGCCCATTCGTCGTGATTGATAAATGTCGCCGGAGTCATTTTAGTATAAAATCGTTCTGCTTATCCATAAATGAGGCTGATTTTGGTCTTAATTATTTCAGTGAGGGCTAATGTAAATAAAGGCTTTAACAACCCATGGCCCAAAAAAAAAAAACAAAAAAATGTCAATTTGGAAAAATCGTGAGAGCGCACTATTTTCAATGTGCCAGTGTCTTTTAACATTTACCCAAGGATAGAACTATTAAAGCTAGTGTTTTGGCGTTGGTGTCCCAGAAAGGGAGCCAGCCAAAACGGAGGCAAATTCCGCCAAGTCGTCCCGGTTACCTACTCTAGCAGTGCGAAGGCAAATGTGCATTATTTAAAACCTAAATTTAGACCCATTTCTCGATTCGAGCCAGGGAGCTTTCCTGCACCCTCAGTCGGTACGCCACTTTACACCATAATGATTGAGCCCTGAAAGGTTTTCGTATCTTTGAGACCTACCTCGCCCACAATTGGTTTCTTAGCAGAGTCAGTCGCCTACTTGATCATATCAACGGTCCTTCGCCACATACGCTGTCTTCAAATTATCTTCAAGCGGCAACACGTAACTGTACCATGTGAAAAACATAAAATGATATTATTTATGTCTACATAAGTGAGATGCCACTTATAATTTTTATGTCTATACACGTACAGCGGTACTGGCACATTTTCACAATCAAAAATATGAAATTTCTTCAATTTGCTCGCAAATGATAGTCTAGGCCATTGAAGAATAGAGATAATCTTTTACACATACACAAAAAATTGAAACCCCAAAACAGATATACTTTAAGAAATGCTTTTAAAACATATTTCCCGTTTGATTAGTTATTTTACCATGGCTGGCTTCTCAGACAGGTCCATTTATGCTGTACTATGTATATATTAATTTGTTTTTTATGCTGATGTAAGAATGCAATGTTTTTTTATTAGTGGTATCTTATGCATTATTTTGTTCATATATTGTATTTCATTTGAACGCCGCATGATTCAACGGGAAATGCGTTATACAAATGCTTTAATAAATAACAATAACTATATACTAATAATAATACCTAGGACATTAATGAGAGAGCTAAAGACTGCAAACGGGTACAAATTAATTTAAACAATCTTGATGGCGCACTAATCTTCAAATGTGCCATTGTGTCTTAAAGGGAACAGGGCTAACAACAACGATTCTTATAGATTACGGACATAACCATATAATTGCCAATTTACGGTTTGAAAACATTTTTAAAATTTGGACATAAGCTTTTTTTGAGAATCTCTTTTGAACAATTATACAATGAAAAAAAATTATAGTAATTGAATTTGCAGCATTATAAATCGAAGCCAGGAGAAATATTGACCCACTAGTCCATAGTTGAATAAAGTATATTTCATTCCTTCTACGGAATTGGCGTGCTCTATTTGGAAACGATATAGAGACCGCTGTGCTGGCCATGCGTTGCATGTAGCAAACCATGACCTCTCGGGTTTCATTTCACTGGCAGTGTAATCATCGGATTTCTTCAGGTCGTTTTTATCTGAAAAAAGAAATATATAAAATTAACTTCGAAGTTTTTCTCAATAAGGTTTTGTAAATGTGGGATATGCAATGGTTTTTGGCGAAAAGTGTATGATTGCTTTTGCCGCATCATGAATATAGCCATTTGGAGGTGTCCTGATCCTGCTATGATCCATATAGAAGTCGCATTCAGCAAATAGTTGTATGCCCTCTGTATTCTGGACAATTACGTATTGCACATTTTCTATATATTCCCTATCACTAAATACCAGGAATTACGAAAAACAACTATAAAATCAATACTTTGTATAAAACCACCCCGGAGTGTTTTTATTCCAATGCTTACGGCTGCACACTGAAGCGCAGCAAGTACACTGTAACCCTTCAGACTGGTCCCAGTACCTTCTTATGTATTTTTTTATAGTATCCCTCTTTGTGATTCTAATTGACAATGGCATTATATTGATCATTTCTATTGGATAATTTACGTGTGAATTTTCCAGATGATTCATTATGTGAGATCCATTGGGATATGTTTAGGTTATATTTATGCCTGATGCTTTGTAATAGCCTATTTTAACCTTGGGAAAAACTAGCTATGACTAAATTGTTCTGGATAGTAGAGAACTTGGCCATTCGTAATTACGTTTTGGGATATGCAGAGTTGGCAAGATCAGAAGCCGTATCTAACCAGGATTTATCATATTCTGCTACCCCATGAGCTAAAAAGCTAGTAGTTTTTGCTATTGTCTTGGGAAGGCCATTAGAGCTTCAGTTTTTTGGAATCAGAGATTCCCTTTTGTGGTTTTAAAAGTGGGTTATTTGGCGACAAAAACTACTGTTTGGTGACATTTGGCTTCCCGATTGATAACTGCAAAATTGGGTGTCGTCGAGGGACGCTATCGAACCCCGTCGTGTTAAACTACTGGTACATGGTACCTTGAGGACTGACAATGAAGGGAATAGTCCATATTATTACCCTCAGGAATATGCATAACATTGCAGCTATTTCATTGGCCTGATTCCTAGTACGAGCTTATTTTCCTCGGGAAAGTTTGAACTGTTTTCCTACAGCCTCGTCCCAGAGTCACAGTGAAGTGTACAACAACTACTACATGGTTTTATCGGGTAACATAGGCACACTATTTTCCCTTGGTACTGGCTTACGAGCCTATCACCCTCACCCTCGGTTTCGGGGTGATAGGCCCCGTAGCCAGTAACCGCTGGAAAATGTTGGTGCCCCTATGTCCCTCAAACCATGTAGTATTTTTGTATACTCTCAATTATCAGAATTTAAAGGAATTTGTATTTGCTGGAAATGTTGCACGTGTCCTCTTAAAAGGATTCTGAGCAATCTGTACCCTGTCATTTGATTTTTACAATTGAATTTTTCTTAGCGCTATTGATTTGAAATACTCGTTATACTTACCACCATGCAATCCTGCAGATAGTCAAACACAGTCACTATAACAGGCACCTTTTCCCCACGTATAACAGAAGGCGGTAACAGCAGCTTTAAGTAAAATGGCTGAAAGACCTTTAGCGGGAAGAGATCCGAGACACCGGCACCATGTATAGGATTCGTACAGAAGCCACGACCTATCCATGTAGTTATACGATCGGGAACCAAACATTGACGTCTGTTTCACCAATTTCCTCACTGAAATAAACAGATACCATATACTTTAGTCAGCCAAACAGGCACTGATTCAG
Organism: Ophioderma brevispina; assembly: GCA_023653785.1. Lineage (NCBI taxonomy): Eukaryota > Metazoa > Echinodermata > Ophiuroidea > Amphilepidida > Ophiodermatidae > Ophioderma > Ophioderma brevispina. The sequence continues at coordinate 7,142 of JAMKCH010031289.1, read as the reverse complement.
GCCTTCGTTAATTCACATTCAATATCTCAATGTGGACAATCAATGGAAGCGAGGCTTCTGTCAGAACAAATTTCACTGCTTAAATAGATTTATGTTCTACATAAGAATAAGTTTCAGCAAAGCCAGGGCATGTGTTCTACCATATTTCTAAGGGAGATTGCAGCAAGCTTATGTTATTTCGTGGTGGTGCTATTGAGCTATCTGTTTGGTGCGCGGTGCCATGCTTTGCGAGAACGCTATATAAATCATCACTGTGAGAGAAAATCTTAATTTAGAATGTCATTGCCAGTTTTGTATTTTTTTTAAATCAGATACTCTGAATGTTTTCAAGATCAACGAGTTATGTGGCTTGCAGTGCGTAGGGTTATTACTTACCTAGTTACTTTGATCTCCCAAAGCCAGGTTTTGGGGAAGAATGATTTTATTCTTAGAGTCTTGCCTGGTACGTCAACTACAGTATCGGCTGCAAGTGTTATGTCTTTGTTTTTATCAACGCTGAATATTGGTGGCTTAAATTGATCTCCTGTGTGTCAGAGAAGAACAATGAAAAGGTGTGAAGCGGCATCAACAGTAGTAATGGTAACGGTAACAATAGCAATACTCTAGCATTAGTAGTAGTAGTAGTAGTAGTAGTAATAGTAGTAATAATAGTAACTAGATTTTTTATAGTTCAAAGTGCGGTTGACAAAATGTTATTATTACGTCGTTCAATTAAAATTGTCACAATTCATTTCGCTTCATTTAGTGGCTGCTCAAAGACTGCCTTACAAACGCAAAAGCCTATCAGCATTAGGTTGTAATATCCCCCATAAGAAGCTCCCCAGATTTCGCTGGGGTCGACGAGGCATTGGATAAGTTATCGTGCCAAGGGACACAAACACGTTGACCACAGTGGGGCTCAAACTTACAACCTAATGATCACGAGTCCCTGCGCTTTTCCACTGGACCCACACGTGACTGTTATAGTAGTAGTAGTAGTAGTAGTAGTAGTAGTAGTAGTAGTAGTAGTTAGTAGTAGTAGTAGTAGTAAGTAGTTAGAAGTAGTAGTAGTAGTAGTAGTAGTAGTAGTAGTAGTAGTAGTAGTAGTTAGTAGTAGGTAGTAGTTAGTAGTAGTAATAGTAGTTATAGTAGTAGTAGCAGAGCAGCAGCAGCAGCAGAAGCAGTAGCAGCAGCAGCAAACAAGCAATACTTTTACCGACCTGAATTTTGGACAAGGACTTGTTTCAAACTAAAGGTTAGTAAAGTATACTATCCCCATTATTCTTGAAAAGAAATTATCAAATAATGTATTAACTCTCAAAAAAAAATTGGGTGGGGTGGGAGAGTTTGTAAGGAACGATGTAGGTGTGTGTGACTATATACCAATATGAAATTTCAGTTGCGCTTACCTAATTACTATTACACGATCGATTTTAATACGGAATTTTAATTTAGTTGCGTCTGTTTTTTAATGCGTTTTGACATTAACTGTTGTTACCAAGAAAACAAACAGAGTGTGTAGTACAAATCAATTCTACAGCTGACATAAAATAAAATAAGCCTTGTTACCATGAATGCAATTGATCCGTCCAATTGTTCTGGTTCGAATCCCGGTATCTCCATCATTCCAGGGGGAATGATACCCGTTAAATCCTTTCTACCTTGCAGCTCTTTCAGAATTGGAAGCTGGTAGATACCCGCGCACCTGTGACTTTTATCAGCATACCCGCTGCAGCAGAAAGTTGAAGTCTCGCCCAGAGCATGAAACACCTATAAATTGACCAATATATACTTTAATGCTATTTTAATGGTTGCAGTAGCAAAGGTTGTGAAATTTACTTTCATGATCTTGTATAAGTTTCATGATACTTTTGTGCCCGCGTCTTATTTATAGGAAAATTGTACACATCAAGCCAAGAAGAAGTCCTACGTGGGGTTTGTACTGCAGCGCATACAGGGTCTCTTATGTGTAAAAAAAACAGAAACCCAATCTCAAAACACACAGCAGCCGACACATCCCGCTGAGGCTAGGTTTATGAGTTCATTGTTCAATAAGAGTCTCTTCACCAGACTTTGTGGCGTCTGTGGAAATTTGAGATTCGGGTTAAATATTAAGTTTAATACAAAAAATTGTGACCGGTTGAAAGTTTTTCTGTTGAAGGTTTCGGGTGGTTAAAAAAGGAACCATTTTAGACAAAATAATTCCTACACGGTATCGATTTGTCTTGGGAAATGCGAAGTACGTAGTAGTTAAAATGTCCGTGTGTTTGAAATGGCAGCATTGCGTGACCTGATGTTGGGGTAATCCATGCAAAGCGGCCTTGGCCGCTGTTGTGTATCAAACCGTACACACAAGGCTGTATGTGAATATCAATGTTAAACTATTTAACTGTGCATTTACAGTGCAAATAATTAAGAGTGAACTGAAATCACATTTAAATTTTAGGGATTGCCGAATCCATACAGTATCATATCAACCATTATGCAGAGGAGTAGCTTTTTGCAACTGTATAGGCAGCAAGGTGCACTCAAGCATACATGTAGAAGCAATGATTTGAAGGGCGCAAAGGGTGGGTCACGTACAGTTTGCCGATTTGATTTATATGAAAACTTTTACATGTTCGGCTTAGTTCGGCTAACAAGATATTTCCTTTATTCTAAAGATTATGGCACGAATTGCGGCAGGCATTTAATGAGTATAAGCGAACACGCGGTGATCGGAAACAGGGACACCGCGCTAAATAAAAGTCATTCCCGAAACAATTTTAACAATTTGTGTTGTCTCGGTTAAAACGAATTCAAAATAGGTAAGGGGTACTAAAATCAAAGATTTTATCTATGTGTCTTTAAACAAAGTAGTAATATCGCAAATATTTGCGGCCTCATCTATTGGAAGGACTCCGTCTTCTAAATGAAGATTACGACTACATAAAATGTAAGCATGTGTTGGTAAAACCTATTAAAGAATAGGGACATTCCATTCTGCTCGTACCCTTTTCTTTGTAATCCTATTTTGTTAGCCCATCAGATGTATGGTTCTATCAACCACAACCATAAGCAACACAAGGAGCTGAGCAGGGGGGGGGCCTGGACTCTCAGCCTGGTCAAAGCCGGGGTGTCACCCCTGTCTTCATGTAAATTCATTTTCACTAAATATAGAAAAAAACTACCATCGTTTCCTCTACCTGTTAAAATTGTTTCATGAAAACTCGGGTAATTTGATCAAAGCTGCTATAATTCTGTTTAAAAGGTGGATGGCCCGATTAAGGATATGAAGTATTCACTTGCTAGATGGCCTTCACTCCAAAACCCCCATGAATCTGTAAAATTCGCGCCGATATTTCAATCCGTTCTGATGCGACACCAAAAACGTGAGTTTTGTCAGCCCATAGAGTACTGTGTAAAATTAATATTGGTCGAACAACAATGGGCACCATTTTCGCTCATAACTTCCAAAACCAAACATCCTTTGGCCCTAAGATTTCACAGGGTAAATGAGCAAAAATAGTGATTTTTCTGATACAAAATGTTGACCACTTCCGTAAAATCCGGGACTTATGGGGCCGAGGCCATTACCATCGGGCCATGACCTTTAAACATATTATGTATTTGCCAATAAGTGTTTAGATATTTGGGCAAAGTGTTTAGAAATTTGACATGTTAATACAAACACTTCTTTGCACCGCCGTTTCTAAACACTTTTGGCAGTGCAGTTGGTATTTGATTTTTATAATTCGTCATACATGATACCAATAGCTTAACAGCTTCCAGGTGTAAACTGAATACACGTTAGACGTCACAATAATGTACAACATACAGAGCCGCATGAAGTTTCTTGAGCCTGACGGGTCAGACTAAACAAGAATATTTTTGGCCCTTGTTATCTATCCTAAATTGTGATCCTAAACGAAATCCTAAAGGTCCGGCACGCTCACTTAATTATTGAGCACCTACCGAATAGTTTCATGGAAAAAAGAGATATTGAACATAAAAATGAATTTAAAACATTTGAGCTATTTGAAAATTTGAGCTTGTGTAAATAAACGTGTCCGTGTGACGGAGAGGTCCTACCACCCCTCTGTCTATTGGATTCTCTGTTGTGTGCTGTACGCATCACTTTGTTTCAGCACGTACCCAACGGACTTCGTCTGCAAGGTCACGGTTTATTCCGTAACTGTTTTATGGAGCTAGGACACTCTCATGGGGGACACTCATCTTTACACCGGCAACGGGTTGAAATAACTACGTTCTGAAAATCGGCACCTGTAAATGGTGACATAACGTAATAACGCTAGACGTGCACAACGAAAACCAAAATTTCCACAACTATTCGTATCCATTTCTTACTTATTTTCAAAACTTCTTCCAATTTGAAGTCAATCATTCCGAGACAATTCATTGTCTTTCCGTACGTAATATACAATGACACTGGTCAACGGTGACATGGCTGTGTCATGTGATTTGACATTTTTCATGGTCACTTTGGTGTTACCTGGCCTCCACCAAACTCCACTGGAGTATCTATTTGTCAATAGGGGGCTCAGCTTAATTCTTTTTATGTAAGAATTAAAAAAAACAATTGAATTTTGTTTTGGACCCGTAGTTTATAGTTGTTGGTTTCATTGAAAAAAACTCACGGCGGAGGGTGAATCGCCGGGTTAATTCGTTTATTCAGCAAGTAGGAGCATGCCCCTATGACAACAGGCAAACCATGCAGTGGGGGCAAGAGATTTTATTATAACAACTAAGTAGATCCTTGTCCAGTGATTGGAGGATCTCGGTCACAGTCATTATATAAATGTTGCGTGCTTAACACATACTGTGCGTTTTGTTCCATTGGCGTGCATTTTGTTCCATACGTTTGTTCATTGCACGCCTCGTGAGTTCTTCACAAAACGTGGGTCACAAATGCACGCACCTATACGGAACTTTGCCGCGACTATGATGCAATAGTGTAGCGTTGAGTGCGGGGCAGCAGCGAGTCCTCGAACTTGCGGTCTTTGTGTGAGTGAACAATGGAAGGAGGTTTGGTATTTCCTGGAAGATCTATTTCCTGGACGATCTACGATTAATCCATTACATGTCGGCGACCTTTATCAATAATCAATCACCCGTCCCCACCTCTTTTTTTTTTTAAATCGATTGTTTTTTTGTTTTATTAAATTCAAATTTAGGAAAATAGGATCACATGGAAAGAGTTGAATAGGAATTTCTTATACAATGTTGTTTTTTAGTGAATTTAGAAAAATTTCCGTTAAAATTGGGTGTAGAATGACAAGGCCGGATCTACTAGATGTATATAAAACAAATAATGAATGTGTAGAAGTGCAATGGAAAGAATATTTATGAGTTGAAAGCATGAAAATGTTCCAACGAGGCACTCATAAACATCATTATTGTATACATTGTCCGGCACTACAATGATTGCACTGTCATTGAATTCCGAAGTGGGCGAAAATGCACAGGTGACCTATTTACACGCTTGGAAATGTAACGTGGGGCAAGTAACCATTTAGGTAATAATTAAGTAGTTATATTAACATAGATCTCATTACATATTTGTGAAACTTACCTGTGTGAGATTCATGCTCCGTCCTTGGGATTGGAAGGAAAGCTCCCGGATGTTATAACCATATAGTTTCAGGGAAGATAAAGACTTCAGTTGAGCGCAGAATGTACCAGTGACATGAACTAGAAAAGTAAAGGTCGAATTTAAAACATGTGTTATTAGGGTGGTAGGCTTTATACGATGTAAAATCTTAGAATCTAAGAAATATTATTTTATTATTTTCCTCCAAAAATGTTTAAAGGTCGTTTAAACGTATTCTACTAACATCAAATGGACGAGGGGATTCCCTCATTACTCCGGGGTTTCGGACTCACAAAGTATATAGTGATAGTTGAAGGGATTTGACATTTCACCCCGCTCCGTGATCGGCAGATTTGAATGAGTTCCACTTGGAGGTATTGTGGTGTCACCGTAGGAAGCTTCTGGGGGAGCAATGGAGAAGGAATCATCCTGCTGACAGGGTGATCTGCTACCTAGGTACTCCGCGCCTATCAAAGTTAATAGAAGAGAGAGGAATGATGATGACTACTACATTAGCAATTTATTTATCGCCCGGTCCATTTACATTAAAGGTGCAACGAGGAGATTTCAAAGTCATGCATATTGTGTGTGATATGTGGCGATTTCATTTAGATTAGACACTCAATAGATTCCCGACCTATTATTTGGTTGCAGGAGAAGAAACAACTTAAAATTAAAACAAAGGCGATTTGCCATATAACTTATATTTCAATAGAAAACATAGGGATGAATTTCCTATTGCCTCCTATAGGAAATAAGAATGTCACAAATTTTTGTACCAAAGAAAACAGTTTTCAAGATCCTTCAGATAGGTTGTATTTTGATAGAAATATTATCCAGTGCCAACATCGAATTTTCACATTTTTCTCGGGACACCCACGTTATTTGAAATCTCTCGTTGACACTTAATAAATGCAAAACACAATGATCTATACGACAGGAACAATACATACATTGTGGTTTGTAAGCCATAAAGGCTGACTCGAGATTTCAACAAATAATTTTTTGTGCATTAATTCAAAATAGTCACCTCCTAGAACTAAAGATAGTCACCTAAAGTGCTCAGTTCCAAAGTTTGAGCTTGAATGGATTTTTCGTGTTATGCCAGCAAACCTTTATGTATAGTATATAGTGCCATAAGTCTACGTGTATAACAAAAATTCCGAAAATTTAAAAAACAAAAAAACAGTTGAGATTTTCGATAAGAAGACTTCGATTTGAGTTTCGCTATTTAACACTGTGATTAGTACATGGACAAGTAATATTGTATATGCAAAAAAAACGATATGTTTGAGAATTGAGGGCGCAATCTTCGGGAAATCTCTACGTCATAATCTAACAAGTTAGTCTCCACTTTAAAGCAGTGGGAGTATGATATTAGTGTCTCAAGATTTATACGGCTCATTATTATCACTTCATTCTAATTTCAAGATAGTGAAAACAAACAATTATTATTAACAACATATGTAATTAAAGACAAAAAGAGATACTCCAGAAATTTTTCCTTCCGTTTAGACAGAGACAAAAGCAACTAAAGAAATAAAGGAACATTATTACCAAAAACTTAGAAGCT
>JAMKCH010031288.1:0-17119 GCA_023653785.1 Ophioderma brevispina | reverse complement strand
AAGCGCCGAGAAGCGCAAGGCGGACCGCGTAAAGACGCGGGGCAAGAGGCCAACCCCAAACCGGAGGAGCGGGCCCCTAGAGAGGGGGTCCGATCAGAGCACCACAGAAGAACCCAGCGGAGAGAGGCCCGGGGAGATGAAAGGTTGAGAGACTGAATGAAGGCAAGGCCCCAGCCCAGGGATGGCTGAGAGATAAGTCCGAACCTGACCCGGAGGAAGAATCTACAAGGAGAAGGAAATATCCGAGGCTAATCCAGCCGGGAAAGGGACCCGAAAGAGTAAAAAGGCGAGGGCTAGAGGCGACGCAGCACCCAAGGACGATTGGAGGCTTCGCCAAGAGTTTCGCCGATGAAATCGAGCTTTCGGGTCAGAAACGGACGCCTTGCAGGAGTCAATGAAACGAACCAACGTCAACGCAGGGCGAACCAAACAACCTAAGCTGTGGTAGGCTGAGCTAGGTGACCGAAAAAATCAGACAGCGGTGATGGAAACAGCCAACAAAGACTTAAAAATAAGCGAAAAGTCCAACTCACGACTGTCACAGTCAGGAGGTGGTGGGACGATTCAGGCCGCGACTCGGAGGTAGACAAAACCACCGAGGAAAGAACGAGGCAGACCTCCGCAATACCGGGAAGCCCGCGGACACCAGAACCGGCCAACCGAAGAGAAGTCAAAGGCTAGATGAATGATAAACTAGCACCCCCCAGATCGGGGGCCGAGTCAAACCTGGACCGAAAGGTAGACAAAGTGGGGGAAGCACCGAGAAGTCTACCAGAGCGGAGGGACCAGAAGGTTAGCTCCGCAGGAACACGAGTCAAGCCTCGAGAGGCGAACCCCCCGAGCTGAGGCTCACTAACTGTCGAGAAAGCCCGAGCAGAAGTTTAACCAGTGGCGACTGCAAGCAGAGAGAAGGTGACAAGTCGTAGAAGGACAGAATGATCAAACATGAGGAACTTCTTAGCCGAACGACGATCGGTACGAGGAGGCAGAGAAGTAGCTGCGTAGTCCGAACTCGGCCACGGGCAGAAGGATGCCACTAAGAAGAGGTCCGCGGGCAGGATAGCGGCTTCGACACAATATCTCCCGAGGAGAAGCAAGTGAAAGAGACACGGAGAAGTGCTACCACGAAACGGGCGAGATAACGATTAAGGATCACCAAAGTCTCGAGAAAAGGGAGTAACACTCGCAACCAAACTCGAGACGACAGACATGGAAGAATGACCAAAGCGGGGTTTACGCCCAAGAGCATTCCCACCGGGAGGAGAAGCTCCCAACGAATTTAAGATCAGGTCCCTTTGACCGACTAGGATAGAGAGGATAAAAATCCCCAGTCGGACGTGGGCAGACCACCATGTCAAGGGCTCCCATGTCGTAAGGACAGGAGCCAGAGCACCCGAACGTGCCCCCAGGACCCCGAGTGTACTAAGGGGAAAAGACAAGAATCCAGTCGCAATGCACGGCGGGAAGACAAGACTAAGTCAAACTTGCCAAGAACCACTGAGAAAGCCACCTGTGAAGGCGAGTTCTGAGAACCAACCAAACTAGGGAACACACACGTCGGGGATTCCCAATAGGCAGCACAGTTGAGACAGAGGCGTGGCAAGAAACCCGCATGTGAAGAGCCTCGTCGAACAACGGGAGCCTGAAAAACGCTGGAGGGGAGAAACCCCCTAAGACAGACACCGACGAATCGGAGCACACCTGCGTAGGCCCGGACGAGCCCCAACGCTAGGCCGGACGAGCCCCAAAGATAGGCCGGAACAAGGCCGACGCTAAGCGTACGACCAGACCCAAAGCCGGCATCGTCGAGCCGCCCAAACCGTGTCAGTCCCCCAAGGGAGACAGGGGACCAGGGTAGTCAGCTGGGAGCCAAAGGAATGGCAAGAACTGTCAAAAGCAGCCCCTAACTCCCGAACAAACGGGGGAAGGGATCACGGTCAAGACACCGACCAACAGTAGGGGAGTCAAGGGAAGTCGAAAGACCTCAAGGGCTAGGAGTTAGGCCTGGGAGCACGGGCAGGTTAGGCAAAGAGCCAAACACCAGCGCCGGACGAACAGAGCCCAGAGGGGGCGAGGGCATCCCCCTGGGTGGGAGCCACGCCCCAATGAGGGAACCCGAGCATAGCGTAAGGAACTAAATAACCAAAGCCCGAGACGGCAAGAAGCAGTAGCCCCGAGGGCACCAGCCGGCATGTAGGCGAGTCTCGCGCCCGACACAAAGTGAGAAACGAGGCAAGGAAGAAACAGCAAGGCGCACTGATCAGGTCCCATACGGGGGTAGGCCAAGGGAGAGGGACATAGAGCCCCTACCCCAGGCTGAGCCGGCCCAGTGAAGCCCCTGGAGGGGCCACGCCAGACCCGCAAAGGCATAGTGCCTCAGAACCCGAAGGGGCCTAGGCTAATACACCAAGCAGCAGGGAATCAGCCATAGGCCAGGCCCGACAAGGACCAGCCAAGCTTGCGCGGGAAGAACCAGGCCAGCTACCCCGATGGAGATGAAGGGTCTACGTCGAGAAGCAAAGTAGACGATGAACAGCCCCAAGGCCTAGGCCAAGGCGAAGTCAAAGACCGCCAAGGCTTAGGCAACGACTCCATCCGGAATTCAGGGGCTAAAGACCCCAAGACCAGCATCAAGCCAAGGCTAGAAAACACGGTCTAGACCCCAAGGGGGAACAGAGAATAACGCCGACGGTAACTGTCACTAGGCCGACTCGGAAGCGGCGCTATGCCCGTGATCCCAGGAGGGGAAGCAGCGAAGATGCATCATCGCAGAGTCAAAAAAAAAAAGCTACCCGAGGGAGACAGCGGACCAGGCTAGCTAGCAGTAAGCCTAACAGCCAGAGCCTAAGAGCCAGGACAGCCAAGGCCTAGATGGCCCAGCGCCTACTGGCAGAGACCAGAGGCCTTCAATGTCCCCGATGGTGCACACGGACTCGGACTAGCACCACGAAGGTGCTAGGCTACCGGGGCAGCAAAGAGTCAGCGCCAACGAAGGCAGCGACGGAAGCTCCGGCGACCCAGAGCTGAAAAGCCCATGGGAGCCGGGAGCCGAGTGCATAAGGCTAAGGTCCGGATTCGACGAAGCTGCAAGATATAGCACGGCAGGATGCGCCCCATGCCAGGCCGAGGCGGGCTGGCCCAACACAGGCAGGGCAGGAGCGCCCCCCGTAGGGGACCCTGCATGCCAAAACTAGAGCAACGTCAGAGAATGAACGCGGTAACCCAGGGAAATACACAAGGCTGAAGGCTTTCACACCAAGGCAAGGCGACGATGCAGCCAGGGGTGAAGCCACTCAAGACTAGGCGCCCCGTGGGAAGCCTGCCAAAGAGCAGACGTGGATAGATCCAAGAGAACCACCGAGACCTACAGCCTCCATGAAAGGGATGCCGAGAGCAAAGGCGGCGGACATCCCCGCAAGGAGACAGGTCGCCGGCGCCGAGACGTTGAAAGTCAACACCAGGGAGGGTGGACAAACAACACCCAGAGCAGAAGCCCCGTAAGAGGCGACCAGATGCTGGTTTAAGCCCGGAAATCACGCAACGACGGCGGATACACGGCCACACGGAAATCAACGCCGATGGACGGCGGATAAACGGCACATGCCGCGCGGGCACGCCTGAAAGGGCATGCTGCAGCCTTCACCGAGCCCCATGGAGCAAGCGGAAGAGGCGGTGGACCAGGCGTCGCCACCTGGCGGCGACACCAGGGCCACCCGCAGGGGGACCAAGCCGACTGGCATAGGCGGGGCAGCAGGAGCCACGAGGACTAGACTGACCCAACCAGCCATGACGAGGGTACAGGCCGAGAAGGGATGGGGTCGACACCCCAAATCCCAGGCACGTAAGCCGAAGGAAGTGGTAGGGTGAAAAGACTGACAAGGCAAGGACCAGGCTGAGACCAAAGCTCAGGCTTGGAGTCCGGACCCCCAGACGGGAGACAATCTGCTGCAGCAGCGGTGCAACCAACCCGCTCGAAAGCGGGTCAGAAGCAGCCCCGACAGCACCTTGGTGCCAGCGGCCGGGACAGGGCCGACGGCGGAGGCACGGTATGACTATAGCTGGAGGGGCCCCCGAGAGGGAGCCCCGGCGAAAGACCATACCAGACAGACCAGCCCCAGAAGTCCAGCACGACTGGGCTGGATAAGTCACGTACGGGGAAGCAGCGTAACTTGAGAAGGCAGGCTGCGGCGGGGTTACTGAGTCTCCGCGGGGGTAGGCCACGAAGGCTGCCCCGGAGGAACGCCAGTGGCAGGGGCACCACCGGGTACCCCCATAGGCGGCCCCCGCCACGGAAGCAGGTGCCGGCGGGACCAGCACTTAGCAGCCACAGCGGGCGTACCCGCATGAGAGGGCCTGAGCCGACTGAGTCAGCTGGGGCATCTGCGGAGGCCAACCCAGCGGAGCACAGCTCGCTAAGGCCAAGCCCCGAAGGACCCGGGGCAGCGTATGGAGCCTGATGAGGAGCACTGATGACTAGCAAGGCTAGAGATGCGAGGTGCAGCGAGCGTAGTCAACACTGCGGCGTCCCGAAGAGGGATACCGAAGCCAGCGCCCCAGGGTTGGCCGAGACATACCCCGAAGTATGGCTTACCGTAGTAGCGGTAAAGTGCCCGAAGGACAGGTACCGCAACACGTTAGGTGTGGATACAACGGAGGGACGATCAAAAACCGGCAACCGGGGCACCACCATCACCTCTCACCACCACCGGAATGTCCGCGGCCGCCAACCCCCCTGGGGATTGGCAGCGCAGACCGTGCCAGCCCGCACCGGAGCAGCCCCTAGGGCGAACCAGGCGAGCCAGCGGCAGATGATGCGCTGAGGGAGGCGGCCGAAGCACCCCATCAGCGCCTCGCGAGGTAGCCGAAGCTACCCCACCTTGGGGAGCACCCAAAGCAGAAACGGCTGCTTGGGCGAACCCCGGGCCGGAGCTCGACTACCACCCCCCCTCCCCTGTGTACGCAACACCGAGCGGCGTCCCCATGCTCAATGGTCACCCATTGGAACGTCGACAGTCCAAGACAGAAAGGGCGCACCGGTGGGTTGCGGGAAACACCGGCCCGTGAACGACACAAAAAGGGGATGGGGATCCCCATTCGTGAATGGAAGCGGGTCAGCGAACGCAATTGTGCGCCATTGGGGTGAGCGTGAGATGCTAGAGGTGAATAGCGTTTCTGCAAATTTATACCGGTACAGAAAAATACAAGCGTGCCGGAGGGTCTACCGGTACGCAACGTCAAGACACAAAAAACCAACTCCGTAACTGAGTCACGAACGGTTAAAGAAAAGTTTTCAAATTTAAAAAAAAATTTCACATATTTTATTAAGTAGACAACAAGGCAGATAATAAAATAATACAACAAAAACCTATAATTGTTAGCAAGCCAAGCCCGCTACAAAGCCAGTAACAAACTCACACCATAGTCAAAGGCCAGTCAAAGACAGCAAAAACGTGCGGCAATGGCTGGCCTTTGTTTACCTTTTATTCCCGCTACACAGATCACATGACCGCAACTGGTTGGTAAAAAAGGGCACTAAAATAAGAGCTCTCCGACGGCGTAAAATTCTCCGTTTATTCCGTCCGATTGATCGCTATAAATCCAGTATAAATCCAGTATATATTCCAGATAGATATGGTATAGTATTAGGAGTATTCAGTAGAGACGACAAATAGTCCAGGATCAAACTCTCAGTTATTTTGCTGTAATAATGCAGAGCTGCGGTAACACGCGTTCGTTTTGAATAACAGCCAAACGGAATTGAGGAAGAGCTACGGTCGACAGGGGGACATGTGGTCATGGTCGGACCATTCTCTTTTTTTTAGGGGTGTATTATGTAATTTGGGGCATTCCACTTCTCAGAAGGGGAAATGCATATATTTCAGTCAACATTGGTGTAAAGGAAATCAGTCAGTGTAATGATTTAATAATGTGACCAAATGGGGGCACATTTTTGCTCATAATATCCAAACACAAATATCGTTAGCTCTACGATTTCACATGGATTACATGAGAAAAGTAAAGCTTTCAGTCAGATACCCAAAACTTTTGACCACTTTCCAGGGGAAAATCTGGGGTTTGGGGGATGATGCTCTAGTCATCCAGACCATGGCCTCTTAAGTAAGCTCAAATTAAATAACATTCTTAAACACTCTTAGATTGTCTCTGCTAATCTAATGGTTCTTAACCATATGATATGAGACATATCACCTCGGTGCAGCGCATATGCGTTGTCAAAACGCGATATGCAGATGCACTGCTCGGGGCGATCTAAGGAACATAGTAACAATGAACTGATCAATTTAAAAAGTTGGGGTAGTTCATTGGATACATATATTACCATAATTTTTAGTAACATATGTTACTAATAGCTTCTTATTTTGAATGAAGGTGTAAACGAATGAGAATTTAAAGGTATTGGTTTTAGCCTATGTCGTGTGATCTTATAGTTATCACACAGATAATTTTTTATAGGGTGATGACACCATAGACTACACGGCAGAGGCTAAAAACAATGCCTTTATTCCCTAATAAAAGAATGTGTAACAGCATGGATTGAAAATCCTACTTGCTCATAAGGCAGCATTTATAGCTCATGTTCTGGTCAGGATTCCACACCATGGACCTCAAGTGGTGTAAAGCAGGGAAAATCTATGCACTAAACATTTTGTTCAACAAATGTGCTGATATGTATCGTCTTACCAATGAGGAAATTTATATTGTAATAACATTTAAGTGTGTCTTAAAGTCTTGCTAACATGTAAATCTACTTACTTGCCAGGTCTACTTCTTGATATTCAGTGAGTTATAGCGAGGTAATGCAAAAGTGGTATTTTTGGTGCCTTCTGTACAATAACTGTCAAGTTGTTTGGATCCAGTCGAATTTTCTACAAAATAACCCAAACTGGAAAGCAGAAAGAAACGAAAGAAGGAATTAAAAAAAATGTAACAATGAAGACTTAGCTATTTATATATACCATGAGAAAAAATTGCAGTATTTGTTTTAGAGTTTAAACCACATAAAATACACAAAAGAAATGTAGACCATTTAATATATTAATAAGATGTATTTATGTCATTACCTCAGGAAGGGCTAAACCTTTTTTGGGTTCTCCGATTGACCGGTGAACCTAAAGGTTTTAAAAAAAAGGATAAAAAGAGAAATATGTAAAAATGAAAAATACTTGCTAACAAATCAGTAATGGTGCAAGGATCTACTATGTCTAAAAATGATATTTCTACCAACCATGGATAATAAAAGAGGGTGTTTGAATCAAGCCCATAATGCATAGCAATGTGCCTAGACCATAATGTACTAAACTACAGGCAGTTCTTGGGATAAAAAGCATTCCAATAGTTTAAGAGCCACAAGACATTTCATTAATACATGTAATGTAAAAATTCCTTAAGTACTAACGCTTTGGGCTAAAATGAGCGTTAAGTCGGGCTTTGATGTGTTAAGGGGGAACTAACACCACTTTCATGTGAGCAAAATTTCTAAGGCTTTCTAATGTTTTTATTTTTTTTACCTTTTTTGCAAGAATTCTTTTATTTGGTTGAAAATGGAAGTTCCGTGCCAGAGTTATGATTATCAAAGTGGATTGAGCATGCAAGCAATATTATTCGTATGTTTCTTATTGTTTTTTCAAGCAGTAACATTTACTCTTATCTTATGGTTTATAACCAGCGATATTTAAGAAAATGCTAAAATAAAATACATTTTTGATAATAATAGTGATTATGTACGATATTTGTATGAAAATAAGTATAAGTAATATATGATGATAAAATTAAATTTACTAATCAAATGGCAATAATTTAATGAATAAAGTACTCTAGACTGTCTAGACTTTAAAATGATTTATCTCAAAATGTTATTTTGGCACATATCAAATCCCCCGCCAAATTTTACACCTAACGAGTGTCATAGAATCATGAAATTTGCACCCAAGCATTTTTGAAAGTCGATGGGTATGGAGCCATTTTTAGTGGTATATTTTTTTTTGTGATTTATGGGTGTTGCAAAGTGCTACCAGAAGCAAATTCAAATAGTTATGTACACGGTGGTCATGGCAACA
Organism: Ophioderma brevispina; assembly: GCA_023653785.1. NCBI lineage: Eukaryota > Metazoa > Echinodermata > Ophiuroidea > Amphilepidida > Ophiodermatidae > Ophioderma > Ophioderma brevispina. The sequence goes on along the minus strand of JAMKCH010031288.1, from coordinate 9,044 downwards.
CAGAGCGACAAAGAGACAAACCCTCCCATAGCCCCAAGGATCTTGACTATTCTCTTTGTGGGTACAAACTTAATGTCAAACTTCCACATATATTTATTACAATGGGTCAATTTGGCAGGGGTTCATATTTTGATTACCAAAACGTTTGTACGACCTTTAACCTTGCCTAATTTGCAAAAAAAGGTCATACCAATTGTTAAGTTACATTTTCCAAACCTTACATTGAAGAATTTAATTGATATATGAATGACTATACTTGAGGTTTAGTAAGTGATAATGTGCACATCTATCATATTAGGTGAAACTTGGTGGTAGTTCCCTGTTGTTTGTTGCTCGATCCACAAGTCAGTGGTAATGGCTTTGTGGTGGCTGCAGGATGTTTCAGCTCGTGTGATGATCCGGGCCGGTGTATCATGATATGGACGCTACTAACATGGCACGCTATTTGAAGCTGGGGCGGGTTGGGAAACAGTCAGGGTTACACCCTACTCTTATTCGACACTGCTGCCGATTGGTACATGTACAGTTGTGACTCTCTGTACACGGGGACCGCAGCTAAGGTCCCTCGAAAGGACCGGGATGCGTTAGGACCATTTGCCAATCCCAAGTGAACCATGGAGGAGAGCGGTATTATGTATTTAATCAATAGATGGTATACAGATTAAATCCATCTGTATCCTGCCCCCTAAGAATAGGTATTTCCCCCTTAAGAATAGGATATTTATGTGCTTCACATGTCCCTATTAAGGTGAATTTTCCAAAACTGGTGCATTGTTGGATTGGCCTCACAACACCCTCTGGCTAATGACAGACAGGAATGCTGCACTCATTCTAACTCAAAAGCCTAGAGGTTTAACCATCATAAATAAACCTACAAAGTAATTTACCTCTGAATGAAATAAAAAATCACATTTACGGCTCCTCCGTTCTTGATGGGCTATTTGTAAAATGTTGGACCGTCTATACCAAATCACTGATACTACTTAAGGCTGTTTTATAATAGCGATTCCATCCATTTATCAGAAAAACGACCTGTAGACCAATCTAGTGGGTCTTGTCTGTGACACAAAACAAATCCACTGCTCTCTGCCTTCTCAACTACTGCAAGGAATTCGCCACTAGGGTTTAATCCTTGGCAACAGGGTCAAAGTTCATATGATATTGACCCAATGGAAATGTTATATATTCTGTAGTCTATAGGAGAGAAGGAAAAAGAATGAATGTAATTGGTCTAATTTCAGACTTTCCCATTCAAACAATAAGGTAATCTCACTCCGGGTTAGAGGGAGGGTATGAGGAACAGCCACGATCAGCCAATGGGACGCAAGTTGTAACACGCTGACCGACAGAAAGGGAATTTGCTAACAAAAAGCAGGAAATAGTCACTTCACTGAATAGTACATTTATAGTGAGGTATGGGTGGAGTGAAGTTTAGGGGAATATGGGAGTTGTTGACAAGGGAAACCTTTTTGATATCCTTTGAAGATGATAGGAAGGTGTATAAGAGTTGTGTGAGAGCAGTGAGCTGTATGGGAGCGAGACGTGGTGTCTGAGCGAATATGAGAAGGGGATCTGAGGAGCCTCCAGGGTTCGGAAACTTCCGAAGAAACCTATTTCTACGGAAGAAGGAAGAAACTGGAAAAAGGTGTTCTTCAAGTTTATTCCGGAAGAAACTGGAAGAAATTGGAAGAAACGTGGAAGAAATAAAGAAATGTATTATGAACAACATACTGAAATTACACCATATTCATCAGCTTTGCAATTCAAATCATCAAGTCTACTTTAGTTACTTTAATTTACAATCTGTTTTTTTTCTCAAATTTAGAAGTTATAGCATGCAAGTAGATAGTAAAAGTGGTTCACAATTTTGTTTTGACTTGTATCAAATTATAAAGATGATAATTGTAACTTATTTTCCAAGTCTTCCAGTGCAAATTTATGCTATCAGAGTTGTAATTGTAGATGCAAACAATGAAAAGCGGTTAACTATGTATGGCCATTTGTTAATGTTAAAATACAAATCCTAAAGTTAAGCAACCATTAAGTGTTCTTGTGTAAGGCTTAGTGGAGAAATTGGGTTAGGGAGACTATAAACCTATTTTGAAGATGTTCAAGGGTCTTTATAAGGAGACTGGCTTGACCTTAATGTGTGTGAAAAGTGAGAGATCAGTTTCTTCATATTTTTTATATTTAGGCTGTGAATAATGGGCAATTGCGGGGTAGGTGGGGGGGGGGGGTCCCTGAATGGCTATTTTGAATTATTTCACTATATTTCATTCACTGTATAATATAAAACCAAAACTGTAAGTCATTTGCTTTAAAATAGAAAATTTTTAAATGACTTTTTTAGTTTCTTCCGCTTTCAGTGGAAGAAACTGGAAGAAACCCGTTTCTTCCAAGTGGAAAAAACCGCGGAAAAAACGCGTTTTTTCCGCCTGTGGAAGAAACTGGCGAACCCTGTGAGGAGGACAGAGAGATCAATGATAAGAGGGATGTGTGTGGTGTGAAGTTGATGGATATGATGAAGACTGAGGACTTGATGCAGATGTTGGGTTTGGAAGAGGCGATGGACCGGTTGGCGAAGGCGAATAGTGTACATTGGTATGGGCATGTGTTGAGGAAGGATGACGAGCATGCCTTAAGCATGCCTTAAGAAGGGCTTTTGAGTTCGAGGTGGGAGGCTTGAGGAGGAGGGGACGTCCAAAGACATGGAAGAAGCAAGTGGAGGAGGAGAGTAGGAGGGTGGGGTTGAGGATGGAGGATGCATTGAATCGGGTGAAGTGGAAGGAAGGAGTAAGAGGGTCGTTGACTGCCAAATTGTGTAAACGCGTATTTCAATACGGAATAAATCGCAATCTCATCATAGTGCGCAGTTCACACTCCATAGAAAAACGTTTTACACAATTTGGCACTCGCCAGTGGTGTAAGGGCGGTTGCTGCTAGTGTGAGGTGAATCCGGCCACCCCCGTTTGCGAGGACAAAACCAAATTTAAAACTTTGGTTTTACTACTACAAATGATTGTGCACTTACATTGGCATATGTTACAGGTCCCGTGTAGATTCTGCTTGTTACTTGGATTGCACACGGTGCTGTATTAAAGATTTTAAACCACTGCTTGCGAATCACCAGGTAATGAAATCTCCTTGTTCTGTAATGAAACCAAGAAATATATGAAACAAATTGGGAGTCATTTCTTATTTCTATTCAGCGAATCCCAAAAACTGTTCTTAAAGGTGCAACGAGAGATTACAAATAACAGGTGTCCCTAGAAAATGTGAAAATTCTGATTTTTGCATCGGTGTAAATTTCTATCAAAAGTATCCCCATCTGAAAGGATTAAGCTGAGAACTGTTTCTTTGGTACAAAACTTGAAAAATTTCTAATTTCCTATATGAGCAAATAGGAAATTCAGCCTATGTTTTCCATTGAAATATAAGTACATACAAATCACCTTTTGTTTTCATTTGAAGTTATTTCTGTAGCCAATAAAAGGTAGGGAATCTAATGAGTGTCTAATATATATGAAATTACTACATATCACAGAAAATATGGACGAGTTGAAATCTCTTGTTGCACCTTTAAGAAATGCCATCCACAGAAATGACATATGGGTCTACTTGGGATTAATTCTACTTTTTATTGTAAACTGACTGTGATCTGCTAAGAAAACATAGCTATTGCACACACAGTGGCTGGTGTACTTAGCAAGTACTTAGCTGTAGGACCTACATCAATGATGCATCAAGGGGGAACCATTGGAGTAAAGTAAAGCTATGAGTACACATGGAGTAGCTTACATTCTGGGTTACACTGTAAGAATCTTTGGCTATAAATTTAAATGTGATGAAATCTAGTATGAAAAATCTAGACCAAGTCATTGTAAGCCGAGACAGATATAGTTCAATATGGCCAAGCTGCTAACAACTGATTACAGCTTTGCTTCCTATATATTTATTATGCACAGTATCCTATGTGGTTGGTATACTTAAAGGCACTATCAGTAATTTGCTAAATCAGAAATTTGAACTAGAGACATTTTTGTGCTCAAAGAGCACGGACCTTAGTCGTGGAATTTGACCTTTGACCCTTAACCATTGGTCACAGAACAGGGTCACTGTAGACTTTAATTTCATCTTTCATTAATCCCTACAAGTAGGAATATGGTATTTTTGCAATATGGGCAATTTTTATATTTGGCATATTTTGACCTTTGACCCCCTAAACGATGGGTCACAGAGCGGGGGTCACTGTGGACTCTTTTTCATAATTCATCGATGGCATCACGATGGCACAATTAGATTAGTCAATTAAGATTCTTTCAGATTTGACGCATAGATGACCCCATTTGACCTTTGACCCCATGTTGTGAGCACGGATAAAAGAGCTTTATCCAGTGGTTCTTGTGACCAAATATGACATTTATACCTAATTTGGTTGATGAGTTATAGTGTTTTTGCATATTAATTAGCTCATTTGCATATCTTACAGATGACCCTTGGAGCCAATGTTCTGTCATATGATTCGTCTCAACACTATCCGCAACTTTTGCACAGACATCATCTATCCAAGTCTTATCGTTTTTGAGATATAGCATTTTTGCATATTAATTAGATATGGCCGCCATTTTGAATGTTAATGAACTTCGATCGTTTATCTGTGTACATCCTATATGAAAGATGGTCTAAGGATTCTTGTGAACAAATTGGGAATCTATAGCTTGTTGTCTGTAGGACAAGTAGGCTTTTAAAGATTTTTACAAAATGGCAGCTACTTCCAGTTACATGACCTTTTGACCCCAATCTGAGTACACCCCATATGAAGCTTGGGTCAATGGTTCTTCTGACCAACTTTGGTTGATATGGGGTTAACCGTTTGGTACTAGTAGGAATTTTAAGGTGCATTGAAAGAAGAATCATAAGAATCCGCAGAAGAAAGAAATGACTGGAATACAGGACCTTAGTCGTTGCACGACTAAGGTAAAAAAAAAATAATCAAGAATCAGATTTTTGCAGGTTTTTAACAAGTATAGGTATCTTAAAGGTGCGTGTTCTGATCGTCTTTGGGACCCCCCTGATTTACCCAGAAGTAGTATAGATTTTGATATCAGATGAAAGGCCATATTTTTCTCATTGTCGTCCTGAAATTTGAGCCCTCAAATCCATTTCATTCTCAAGATATGAACAAAAAACTGACGAATTAATGGTTAAATGCACTATCAGTGATTTAATAAATCAGAAAAACAAAAAAAAATCATCAAAGAACAGATTTGTGCATGTTTGGAACTAGTATTGGTATTCTAACATACCCCGCAAGTGATACAACCAAATGCAGCCTAATAAAGATAAAATTGGTTATTTTAGTCATAATTGTCCGTACGGACACTTTCTACAACTCGTAATTGAATGGAGGTTCATATCTTGAATATTGCTGTTTTCTTCCTTTTCTCTCAATTTTTAATTTGGAAAAAACATACTTATACTTTTAAGCGATTCCAGCAAAATTTCAATATTTTGACCCTTTCGGGTGAATCACTGATAGTGTCTTTAACCATCAATATTAGCACAGTATTGAATAGGGCTTTGCAATGTGCATTATTGCTTCTACCAACAAAACCACAAGTTAGTTTCCCACGGTACTTGATGGGGCGTATGTGGAAGTGTCAGGCTCTCATATCAAGTAGAGAACACATAAATCAGAACAAGCACCTTTAACATACCCTGCAAGTGCTAAGTCTAAAAGCAACCTAGTAAGGACAAAATCAGATGTTTTAGTCAATACTCTCTCTCCATATGGACACTTACTGCAACATGTAATTGAATGCAGATTCATTTAAATCTGCTAAACTCTGAACTCTTTGAACTCTGCTGTTTTCTTTCTTTCTATCAACTTTTCAGTTCCAAAAAATAACCTGAGAATTGTACAGGGTTAATCCTTCACTATTAGAATTCTACATACATGTCCTTCAAATTTAATCCATTCCAGAAAAGTTTAAATATTTTGACTCTCTTGGGTGATACTGTTGTGTGAGGATTTATTGGAGCAAAAGATAATTGACCAGATGCCCTTCCTGACACCAAGCCACAGTTTTCGGCAGTGGGCCTAGCCTTTGGGCAACTATGCCCACCATACAAGGCAGCATTTGCTGGATGGCCACCAATAGCTCTCCAGAGCTGACGCCCTTGTAGGTAAATCTTTTTTTCATTCTACCAGGGTAACCAGCTGCCCTCCTCATCAGATTTCCTTAGAAAATCGATGGGGGTGATGGTTTAGCCGCCGACAACTCGGCCCTGAGACAGGTAGTACCAGGATACCAGTAGCAAGCCTTCAAAGGAAACCTGACCTGACACTAGGAATCATGGAATTCAGAATTTTTGGTGACTGTCATTAATGCAAAACATATGAAATGACTTTTAAATATCTTCCTAAATTTTTCACAAAAAATAGACTTAAAAAACACTTGTTTTCTCTTAATTAGCCAAAAAAAATCTTCAAATTGTAAAAAAAACCACATTATGTCATTCACTTACATCAATTCGCAGTTGTATACAACCAGCAATAACAAAGGCCAGGGCAGCCAGTAGCATGCCTACCGTCATACGCTGTAATGGCCTGAATGTAATGTTGCAATATCGGAGGCAGGGGTACACACACACCTCAAAGAATGGGATGAAGATGATGATTAACACAGGATTTAGGGCCTGAAAATCAAAACCAAAATATGTTACTGTAGGTTAAGGCATATAAACACAAAAGGTAATTCAATTTTAGAAGCCTACAGCTCAAAATTTGTGCATGAAATATTAAAGCTTAAAAAGCAGAAAGAAGAATCATGTTATACACATTTTGATACCACACTTTTGTAAATAGCCTAAGATTGTCTCCATGGTGACCCTTGGAATTAAAAATATGCAAAATCCAAAGTTGCACTGAATAGCTACTCAAGCCAATGCAGCATTAAATTCTTGGCATGATTGTTATGAGGGCTTGATATGCCCATGAAAAGGCACTCTAGCAACAATTTATGGGTTTACATGCAACTTTGAAACCTTTATTTTTTATTATTTTACTGAAAGGATCGCTATAGCAACAACATTGAGGCTATTTATGCAAACAAGGTATCGAAATATACAGTGCAGAACTGAGCTTCTTTTTTGCTAACCTAAAATTTGACACACAGGTTTGAAGTTATGATTTTCCAAATAACTTTTTGTGGTAATTAGTTGTCAAAACATGCTAACTTTTAGCAGAATTAAAATTACATTACCTTCAATCAAATTAAGCCAATTTTAAGATTAATTAATTCTATAATTGACATTTTTTTACCTAATCTGCTTACCTGCATTTGGTCTGGTTTAATGGTCCATGATCCCTGAAAGTAACAAATAGGAGTCATCATGAAAAATGAAAAGTTTTTTATTTACACTATCGAGCGAAAAAGTGACTGAACTTTGGTGTATTTAGTGGTCAGCTTGGTGGGCGATGAGAGGTACCTGGGGAGTATCTGAAGATAAATAATGTAGTGTAGCTGTTATGTGAAATGACTGCAATTTGCGTCAAAGCCCATAATCTGGTATGATGTTAGGTACATTGTATACTATACATTTTTCGACATGGCGACAAACAGAAATAACTATGGGTTGTCCCCTTGGGTCAAATAATGTCATACAGGGGTCAACACTTCAAAGTGCTCAGATTTTACACCATTGATACAAAATGTGCACTGTACCACATGTACCACATTTTTGAAGAATTAGGTGTTTCTATTTCACATAACAGGCATTTTTTTAATTGTTCCCAAAAATTGCCCTTGACTAAAATAACTGTTCTCAAGAATTAAAACACTTGGATTATAAAATCTTATGATAAAATTTAGATAATTTACAACCACTGTGTGAATGTCACACCTACCAATTGACTTTGAGTTGGGAAAGTGATTAATTCCAAATATAGGGAATTTTCAAAAGTAAAGAAAATATAATTAAATTAGCTTCTTGAAATGTGAGCAGTGAATAAGGATGGTTTGAACATTCAACCATATCATTGACCCCAAGTTTTACTATCCGCTAAGAAAATCAATAATCACATACACGTTTTTGACTGAAAATGTTTTGAAAGCCATAATAATTTTTCAATATTATAAAGTCTTGAAATTTAACAGTTCTATTTCATTATTTCTTTCAATATCTCCTACTAGTTTAAAACAGCACCTCTGGGAAGTACTGTTTTATGAAAGTAGGTGTGTTCAGATGGTGGCCTACTTTCGAAAGTAGCGTTACCAACGAAAAATTCATCTAACCCTCATTAGCGCCTCTTAAAAACGACGCACGTCCACACGAAACTTAACAACGATACCCTTCCAAAGTTACCAGCGAGCGGCCTTCATCTGTCATTGGTAAATAGCGGAAGTAGCGCGCCGCTCGCGCTGACCTGACGGTTAATTGCTTGAAACCCCGGAAAACTCAACCCATTGTAAACAATGCCAAAATGGAATCCTCAAGCAGGAGTGTGTTTTTAAAAGCGATATTTTGGCTTTTGATTTTCGTTATTATTCATCGACAGAGGATTTGGCAGTAACGCTGTTTATGCTGATAATCATTCCCCCTACACCAATCAGTGAGAAGCAATCCAGCCCCAAACATGACATCATCAAAAACAAAGGTCATGCATCATCAACGAAATGTGGTTCCTCGCCACAGAGATAGAGTTACGTGCAGTGGCCGGTAGTACGTACGGCACATTTTTGATTCGCACTTGCTGTGATTAATTCACGATTGCTCACTTAATACAAATCATATGAAGTTCTAATCTCGCACAAATAACAATGAATATGTACTTATTTAGATTGAATACCGATCGAATTAATTTCTCTCTCAATAAAAATTATGTTGGGATTTCTTTTTCAACAACTTTTCAAAATACTTGGCACCTGCGCTGTGTGTGCATAACCAACATGGGACACGAGGCTGCCTGTCAACGGTCACGTGATCGCGAAAAGGGAAATCCCTATTTTGAGTTATTTCATCCAGATCTTGATTAACGCTTG
>JAMKCH010031287.1:0-17084 GCA_023653785.1 Ophioderma brevispina | reverse complement strand
ATACATATTCTGAAAGGAATTTCCAAAATCCACAAATGATTGGAGTTAATGTGTGGACGAGAGAAGGTAAAATAATGTGAAAAAGCGGAAGATGTTGGTAAGGAAAAAATGAGGAAATTAATCCAGTTGACAATATGGATGTTGTGTAATATTATGAAACAAAAGAAAAAAAGAAATCATATTGAAATATAAATAGATAGCAAAGCTTTCCAAAATGTATAACTTTTACCTATGCTACCTGCTATCGATATCTGTGGCACAAACATCTTTCGACATGTATGAAAATGATATCATTTTTTTTTCAAATTCTACAGGTAATGATTAGAATTATGTTATCCAACACAAATTGCACAAAAAACATAAAGTATAGGGTTAGCTTAAAGAGAGTCTTGAAAGTTACATAGAAAGGGCACAAGTCACAGGCCACACATGATGGTTGCATTTATCTAGTACAAATGTGATGGGATGTGTATGTCCTCTGTGCTGGATATAACAACAACACATTAGGAGTGTTTCTTTGGGCACTGTGGCTTCCTTCATAAGTTATAAAAATAACCAGACTGGTGTAGTTTTTGAATAGATACTTGACCAAGCCCCAAGAAATTCCTCGCGGCTGTAAATTAGTCAAATTGATTACAATCTACCTTTACATTTTTAAAATAAATGTCTGTCATTTATAAGTGTTAAGTCTTTAAAGTTATTCTTAGTATCTGATGTGAAGATGTAATGTCTCAAAAAGTGCACATCCACAAAGCAGAATACACCATCACAAATTTCATCGCATCATTATTTTGCAGTTGACCGTGATCTATTTTCCATTTTTGAGGGTCAACATTTTACTTGATTCAGTTGCCAAGTGTTTATTTCCATATTGAATCAATTGCCAATGCTCTAATAAATTTCAATAAACTGATTTAAGTGATTAAATTTAGGACAGTGACACTGTAGTAAACTAGAGTGATTGTTACATTCCAAAATTTACCGAGTGGGAGCCTCCCCTCCACTCTGTCTGTTTTATTAGATTGATCATTAACTTCATTAAGTTTACATGCTTTGGTATGGATTTAACTTAAGGTATATTTTAGAGATTCTCACCAAGAGCTTTCATTGATTATGTATTTGTCTATGTAGGTATTAAGATGTGAATTAAAATTGTACAAAAAACATCCAAAAAAAAAATTGTGCCAGTGTCACAGCTCCACCTATCGATACCAGTTCAAAACAACATGGCCATAGCTCTCAAAACACATGGCATTATAGCTCTTCATCATTTCTAAGTAAACAACGCCAAGTCAGACAGGATTGCGAGTTATATTAAATGTGTATTATACATGTTGTCCTTTATTCTTTTGCAGTGTTGAATTGTGGGTCAACACCCATAGTTGTTTGTCCCTGTTGTCTTTTGTGCATGCCTGTTCGAAGGTTTTATTGTGCTGGCCCTTGGTGGAGTGCACCATGGATAAAAATAAACACAATTTTTTAAAATTGATTTCATTAAGGTTATCTTAGGGAGTTAAACTTGTCCAAATGTGTTGCCAGATCATCCACAGAGTTAGTTGGAAAGGCTTGCCAAGAAACTTCTTTTGTACTCCAACATTTGCCTTGAAAGAATGCTTATTGCATGCAATCACCAGGTATACAAAAGACTTATCCAGGGCTTCATCTGTTGTAAAGGCCATGTGAGTGCCAATACATTTCATTGATATTCAGTAATTACCCTGGTGGCTCAAGAGTTGACACATGCATATATTGTGGGTGGCTTGATCACTTGCAGTAGATTTGGGGTGTTGGAGACCAGAGTCAATATGACTTCACTCATCACTTTTGTCGGAAATAGTGTAGTGGGCAATTTTTCATTATATTTTGGCCAAAAAGTATCTACTGTCTTGGGCTGTGAGGTCCACCTTTAAATTAGCAGTAGTTATTGTGTGCTGTGAGGTTAGTCTACCAGGAATTCAACAATTAATTGTCAACACACACCAGTCTGTGAGGTTGGCACCAGGAGAGGTTACCTGGTATGTGGCCGACGTTCTTGTAGCTGCAAGTCATTACATCTGGAGTATGAATCCTCGACCCACTGAGCTGGAAAACCAAAACAACACATTAAAAAAAAAAAAAAAGGGGTGGGGGGTGGTAACCACTCTTACAAGTTGATACCAATTACCAGTCCTGTAGGTAAAGACTATTCCATCATGAGTGTGGCGTGTGAGATCGAGCATATCGACCAAGTGTATCCATCAAACCTTCTGCCCCGAGATGCTGAGCAAACAGCTTATAACAGCAAGCTTGATACAAGCTACTTTGTTTCACGGACTGTAAAGTTTGTACTACAAATGGTTGACAGCTTCCATGTTTTAATTTAATTGGTGGTTTAATTTAATGTATTTGGTACTTGTGTAAATTTGATGTGAACCTTGTAAATGAAAGCATTATATGTGATCAAGCAAGATGAAACCTTGAGAAGATGTCAAACAGTTTTAAAGAATCTAATTGATCACTGTAAAACTTAGGTAAATTGTATTGTAAACCATTATTATTTTGGGGGAATATTACACAATCAAGGGGCAAACAAAAAGGGTTAAAAATGTTCATTTACATCAAATTCCGAATTGAGAATTTTCAGATATTGAAATCTTGGGATATTAATTTTAGATATTATAATCTCCTAATCCAGTAAAGTTTGGTGATTACTATATTCTGTATTCCGTAAATTGCCATCACTTATTCTGTAAAACATTTTCCAGGAATTTGTTAATGCGTGCGATGGGATATATTTAAGTAATAAATTATTTTGATATTTAATTTACATATTAGCAATTGCGAGTTGTGTCCCAGCCAGTTCTTATTAGGTCCAGTATCTGTCGTTTAAACTTGTGAGGTTTGGCAAATCACACTTTTCCTCTTTGTGGACAGCCAAACTTTTTGTTTGTAATGATTTTGATGTTGATTGTAAAACCATTAAATTTCCTTGCCAAGGGCCAAGCTAGCATTACGGCGTAGGCTCTGTTTACTCAGTCCAATTTTATGTTGCAAGCTTTTAAATGAGACTGTGCTGTGTACACTTTTTTATAATTATAGTTGCTTAAATTTCAACCAAACTTTGACCACATGCATGCAAGATATCTCCAAAATATCCCTGATCATCCATGAGCCTGTGGACTTTTTAGACCCTATTTTGCATTTTGCGATGTCATCTTGTATCAAACCGAGGTATAACCCGCGTATGACATGCTCCCCGCATCCTAATTACTGAGATCTGACCAGATCGTATCTAAGCCAATATTTGTTAAATTTAATTTCAAAGTGTTTTGTATTCTGTATTTTAAAACATTGATTGCTTTCAGAACAATAGGCCAATGGAAGGTGATTCTTATAGTTTGTTGGACGATTTTTAAAAGGTGACAAGTCCAATTTCATAGTCATTTTTCCTGTCATTTCATTTAGTGGGGCTCTTACTGACAGCGGTAAGGCCGGTACGTCTCGCTCGGCCCGCCCTACGGTTCGAGCGGACCGTGCCGGCGCTTTGCTTGCGTGGTGAGCGTACTTAATTTAATAAAAACAAGTTTTCAAGTTGCCTAATTAACCAAAAAAGGTGGTTATTTCAGTTTTATTTAGAAATTTAAAAAATCAGTTCAAGCATTTTTTACACCGAGCGTATAACAAGCGGGACAAAAAATTCTGGAGGCAATCAATTATTTATGGTATACTGCGAGACACCCCTCCCAAGGAAACTCACTAAATAAAATCGCTCGAAACACGTTCTTAAGCCGGCAAAGCCCGGCCGGGTCCACCCAAATATGGAGTGTCTAAGAGCAACCTCAGATACTACTTCGTCTTAAAATGAACACAAATTGAAGGATTGCATGGAATATTGAGTGCTCACACTGAAAATTTTTGTCTTATTATCCCGTTTTCAAGATTTTTTTTTCACGTAAGTCTTTAAAAAGTAATGAAATTTTGCTTCCACATATTAGGGGAAAAGGGGGGAGTGGGTCGCTGAGGAACTTTTAAGAAAAAAACGGGGGTCATCTTGGTGAAGTCCCAGGGAAGATGCCAAAAACTGGGGGGTCCAATCACTGAGCCTCTCACATTTTGTGAAAAAGGGGCCAATTCTCAGCAAATTATAACATTCAAACCCCAGGCCACCTATAGGCCCACGGCCCTTTCACAGAAGTTTGTTCACGGATGTTTGTTGAGTGACCTTTTGTTTGCCCTCCACCCATATCCAACATTCATCAACTGACAGTGACCATACTAAACTTGGCCACTCATAGCCGGGCCAGGAGGGCGAAGCCACTCCCAATTAAATGGAGTGTCAAGAGAGTAAACCTCGAACTATGGGTGACATGAGGCAAAAAAAAAAATATTGGAGAGTCAACCCGCCCGAGCCTAAAATTTGGCCGACCCTAGACTGTTCACAAAAAAAAAAAAATAGAGGAAAAATCGTTCAGGGAAAAAAAAAAAAAAAAAAACAAAGGGGGGAGGAAGTCAAGCAAGCTGAATCTGGGTGCTGAATAACGGCTCTCTCCAGAGTTCCAACTGATTTGTCATTGTTGTGATTTATTAGCTTACATGGTCACATAAAGCACAGGAAAGTGAATGTTAAAAAAAACCACATTTTGGCCGGTTACTCCAAATACAAACATTTTTTGCCGATTTGTTTTTTTTTTTTTTTTACCAAAATTGGGGCAACTTTGATTTTGACCCCTGTGTTACAAAAGGAAATTGACTTTTTGCATTTTAGCCTGGTTATCCAATAAACTCAAACTATGGTCATAGAAAGATGGTACAAACTATACATTTTTGGACTCCTATGACTAGGACGGAAAACATGGTATACATTTCAAATGATGGAGTGATTTAAAAGCATTTGACCCCTGTGTAAAACTTAAATTTTAAAAATTGGCCCCTATTGAAAAAGTGACACACAATTTGAGACACCATAATCCATTGCAGAGGGTCCATACTAACTACTACCAAAGGTGTCAAACATGTTTATATATCAAATATTGACTGCTCTGAGGGAAATGGTGCAAAATACTACCCGAAGTGACGTGGGATACCGTGGGCCTACTATTTCCCGAGACCGAAGGTCGAGGAAAATAGTAGGCCCCACGTCTCCATTCACCGAGGGGAGGTATTTGCACCATTTCACGAATATGATCAGTCAATATTTGTTTTATATAACATTTTTTTTTTTTTAAAAATATTTGAAAACTTGCCAAGTCTCGTCAAGATCGACTGCCACCCTGACCGCACTCATTCATGATTCACTCAAAAGCTATTCCAGGTCCTAGTCATGGTCACTCCAATGCGCTCTCTCCCACAAATTTTCTCGAACTGCTCGAACTACGATTTGTTTTAATACGGTATCTCTATCTACAGCATTGATAGTTCTCCATTTTGATTCAAAATTCAACAGTAAATTGCCAACTGTGAAATGTAAACATGCAAAAATCATCAGAAGTGCGTGTCAGAGGTCATCCCCGTGAGGCATGGGCGATGCAAAATACCAATGGAGGGAAAAAAGTTCCCATCAAAACAGACTTTTTCCCCTGTGATGGTGGAAATAGTAGCTTTTTATGGACACTTTTTCCCTCTCTTGAAATTTTGGGGAACTATTCTCAAATATATTATGTCATGTGATATATATGTAGCCACCAATCAAATGACAGAAATATTTTTATGTGTTATATAATTGAGACTAGTTCCGCCAAAATTTCACAGGAGGGAAAAAATTTCCCATACAAGCTACTATTTCCCCGTCACGTGGAAATAGTTCATTTTTATGGGAACTTTTTTCCCGCAGGTTCTTGCATCGCCCATGCCTCACGGTGATTGACCTCTGACACTGCATCTTCTGCTTGATATTTGCATGTTTACATTTTCACCGTTGGGTCCCATTTCTGTTTGAATTTTGACTCAACATGGAGAAATATAAATGCTGTAGATAGAGTATCCCGTAAAACAAATCGTATGTCTAGAGCAGTTCGAGGTACTCGATGTGGGTGGGGAGAGCCGCGATGATTGACCATGACTAGACTGACTACTTTGAGTTCATCATTATAGTTGCGTGCTGGGTGGCGCCGATATTGACGAGACTTGGGCAAGTTTTTCAAATGAGGGAAATATTTTTTATATGTTATATAAACACAAATATTGACTGCTCTATATTCGTGAAATGGGCATAAATAATAACCTCCCCCTCGGTGACTGAGACCGTGGGCCTACTATTTTCCCTCGACCTTCGGTCTCGGGAAACTAGTACGGCCCCGGTCTCCAGTCACCTCGGGTAGTTATTTTGCACCATTTCACCTCATGATCAGTCAATATTTTTATAAACTAAAACATGCTAGTACTTGCGCGTCCTTTGGTGGTAGTTAGTAGTGACCCTCTGCAGGTAGTGTGCTGGTGGTCAAAATTGTGTGTCACTTTTTCAATAGGGCCAATGTTATAAGTTTTAACACAGGGGTCAAACTTTTAATCACTCCAATCATGTTTGAAATGGATACCATGTTGTCCGTCTAGTCATAAGGATCCAAAATGTATGTTTGTACAATCTATGACCTAGTTTTAGAGTTATTGGATAAAAAAGGCTAAAAGTGCAAAAAAGGTAATTTCCTTTGTGACGGGGCCAAAATCAGAAGTTGCCCCATTTTTGTAAAAACAAAAAAAACAAACCAGGCAAAAACAATGTTGTATTTTTGGAGGTAACGGTCCAAAATATGGTTTTTTTTAACAGTCACTTTCCTGTGCTTTATGTGACCATGCAACTAATAAATCCACAATGACAACTCCATTGGAACTCTGGAGAGAGCTTATTCAGCACCCATATTCAGCTTTCTTGAAACTTCCTCCCCCCTTTTTTTTTTCCTGACGATTTTCCTCTATTTTTTTTTTTTTGAAAAGCTAGGGTCGGGGCCAAATTTTAGAAGGTCGGCGGTTTACTCAATATTTTTTTTTGCCTCATGTTCACTCATAGTTCAGGTTACTCTAACTGTACACTCCATGTAATTGGGGGAGTGGGCTTCGCTGCCCTGCCCGGGCTATGACGTTTCAAGTTAGTATGGTCACTGTCAGTTGAATGAGTGTTTTTGGATGATGGTTGAGGTGCACAACAAAGGTCACTCAACAAACAATTCCGTGAACAAACTCTGTGAAAGGTTCCGTGGGCCTATAGGTGGCCTGGGGGGGTTTGTCAGGGTTATAATTTGAGGGGGCCTGAGAATGGCCCCTTTTGGGGGGGGGGGGGGGGGGGGGGGGGTGCACAAATGTGAGATGCTCAGATTGCCCCCCATTTTGCATCTTTCCTGGATCACCAAATGACCCCCTTTTTTTTTCTTAAGTTCCTCAGCGCCCACTCCCCTGATAGGTGGGAAGCATATTCATTACTTTTAAAGACTTCCTTGGAAAACAAATCTTGAAAACGTGATAATAAGACAAAATTTTCAGTTGCGCACTCAAAATATGCATGCTCCTTCAGTTTGGTTCATTTTAAGACTAAGTAGTATTTCTGAGGTTTGCTCTTAGACACTCCATAATTATGGGGGGTCGGACCGCGTGCTTTTGGCCCCGGCATACGAACGTGTTCAGCTATTTTAATTTAGTAGGTTCCTTTGGGAGGGGTGTCGGGTCTCAGTAACCATAATATTGATTGCCTCCAATTTTTGTCCCTCTTGGTAAACTGTTAAAATATGCCTTGAACTGATTTTTTTTAATTTCTAAATAAACCTCAAATACCCCTGTTTTGTTATTAGGCACTTTAAACTTGTTTTTCTAATTATATCAACATGCCAATTAGCGTAAAATAATAAATGAAATGACAGTGATAATGACTAATGAAATTGGACCTTGTTCACCTTTTAAAAAATCTCCAACAGGAACTATAAGACTCAACTCCCCTTGGCCTTTGTTCTGAAAGCAATCAATGTTTTATACATACTCACAAAACACTATTGAAATTACATGTAACAATATTGGCTAATAATACGACTGTTCAGATTTCAGTAATTAGGATACTGGGACTGTCATACACGGTTAATGGTTTGATAGCAAATGCATCCAATGCAGAAATAGGGTCTTAAAAGTCACAGGCTCAATGACCCAGGTATATTTGAGAGATCGTGCATGCATGTGTCAAAGTTGGTTGAAATTTTTTAAGCCCTCATAATTCATAAGAAAGTGTCACAGCACAGTCATCATATTTTAAGCTTTGGCAAACAGAAATTTGACTGAGTAAAACCAGCCTACGCCGTATGCTAGCTTGCCCTTGGCAAGGAATTTACATGGGTTTACATCAAAATAATTACAACAAACATTTTTGGCGTCACACAAAAGAGGAAAGTTGGGATTTGCAAAACCTCACAAGTTGAAACGACAGATACTGGGGGGACACGAATTAGAACCTGGACACAACTCACTTGCTAATATTTAAATAAATATCAAATAATTTATAACTTAATATATATCCATCTCAAGCATTAAACCAATTCTGGAAAATGTTTACAGAATAGTGATGGCAGTTTACAGATACAGAATATAGTAATCACCAAACTTTACTGGATTAGGAGATTATAATATCTAAATTATCCAAGATTCAAATCTTAAATTCCAATTCTGATTTTGATGTAATAGACATTATTTCCCTGTTTTGTTTGCCCCTTGATGTAAAATTCCCAAAATAAATAATGGTTTAACATACAATTTACCTAAGTTTTACAGTGACATTATATTCTTAACTTTGAATCCACGGTTCATCTTCTTGATCACATAATACTATTCATTTACAGGTTCACATCAATTACACCTGTACCAATACATTAAATTAAACCACCAATTAAATTAAACCAATCTGAAGCGTCAAACCATTTGTTAGTACAAACTTTACATTCCGTGGGAACACAAGTCGCTTGTAAGAAAGCTTGATGTTTATAGCTGATTTTCAGCATCTCTGTGCAAGAGTTTGATGGATTACACTTTGTCGATATGCTCGATCCACACTGCCACATACATATGAAACGTCTTTACCCCACAGGACTGGTAATTGGTATCAACTTGTAAAGTTTTGTTACCCCATCATGTTTCTAATTGTGGTTTGGTTGCAGTCTCAGGGGGTCGAAATTCAACTTGCCAGATGTATGACTTGCAGCTACACATGAACGTCGCCACATACCATGTAACAGCTCTCGCTGGTGGCAACCTCCCAGCCCTGTTTGTGTTTGACCATTAATATTTTGGAATTCCTGGTATATACACCTCACAGCACACAATACTACTGCCTAAATTTAAAGGTGGACCTCACAGGCACAAGACAGTATATACTTTGCCAAATATAAAAAAATTTGCCACTAACATATTCCCGACTAAAGATGATTATGGAGTCATATGACTCTGTCCTCCACACCCCAAAATCTAGCTAGCAAGTGATCAGCCACCCACAATTATGCATGTGTCAACTATTGAGCACCAGGTTAATACGAATATAAATGATGTATGCACTCATGCCTTTACAACAGATTAAAGCCCCGGATAAAGTTCTTTGTTACCTGGTATGGCATGCAATATCATTCTTTCAATGCAATGTTGGAGTACAAAAGAAGTGCTTGGCAACTTTCCCAACTAACTCTGTGGATGATCTGGCAAAACATTTGTACAGTTTACATCCCTAAGATAACCTTAATGAAATCAATTTAAAAATTAGTGTTTATTTTACGCCATTGTGCACTGCAAAAAGGCCGCACCATAAAACATCGAACATGCCAAGACCACAGGGACAAACACTATGGGGTTGACGCACAAGTCAACCTGCAAAAATAATAAAAGGACAACATTGTATAGATACACTTTAAATATAAACGCGGCATCCTTTCCTGACATTGGCGTTAGTATACTTAGAAATGATGAGAGCTATATGGCCATGTGTTTTGGAGAGCTATGGCCATGGTGTAATTGAACGGTAGTCTGATAGGGTGGAGCTGTGACACGGGCACAATTTTTTGGTTTTTGTACAATTTAATTCACATCTTAATACTACATAGACAACTACATATCAATAAAGCCTTTGTGAGATCTCTAAAAGTATACCTTAGTGATGCACTACCAAATAGCAATGTAACTTATGAAGTTATGATCATCTAAGTAAAAAAATGACAGAGTGAGGGAGGCTCCCACGCGGTAAATTTGGAATAACAATCACTATTTTACTACAGGTCACTGTCCTAAATTTTAATCCAATCAGTTTATTTTGAGTTTATTTAGAGCATTGGCATTGATTAAATATGGAATAAACAATGGCAACTGAATAAAGTAAAGGTTGGACCTCCAAAATGGAAAATAGATCACGGTCAAACTGCAAAATATGATGCGATGAAATTTGTGATGGTTTCTGCTTTGTTGATGTTCACTTTTTAGAAAATAATCTTCACATAAAGATACTTTCCGACTTAACACTATAAAATGACAGACAGTTATTTTAAAATGTAAAGGTAATTTGTAACTTTGGACTAAAAATTTAAAGCAGCGAGGATTGCTTGGCCTTGGTCAAAGTATCTATTCAAAAACAACCAGGCATGTTTATTTATAAGAAACTTATGAGGAAGCCACAGTGCCCAAGGAAAGCACTCTTAGTGTTGTGGATTATCAAGCCAAGAAAAATCACCAGAGTTGTACCTAGATAAATGCCAACATATGTGTGCCTGTGACTGCCATTTCCATGTAACTTCAAGACTCTCTTTAAGCTACCCCCTATTACATGTATGTTTTTGTGCAATTATGTGTTGGATAAACATAATTTTTAATCATTACCTTGTAGAATTTGAAAAAAAAATGTACATGTTTCATTACTGTCGCAAGATGTTTGTGCCACAGATCTCGATAGCAGGTAGCATAGTAAAGTATACATTTTTGGAAGCTCTAGCTATGTAAAGTTCAAATATGATGTCTTTTTTGATTTGGGGTATAAGATGAAAACATAAAGTTCACAGGAAGTTCAGATTTTTTTCATGAAAAATCTCACCTTTTATTTGAAATTTCTCTCTACCCTTAACCAATCATTGGTGGTTCCTTTGAAATTTTCCTTTCAGAATATTTATACTTTTTTCTATGGTAGCATACATGATTATTGAAATAATAATTTCCAACGACAATTGGCGCTTTCTCGGAATTTCAAAAAGTGAATTTTTCGTGTCATGCGAAAATCTAACCAGTTCAAAACGTGTGGCTTAGAAACATCAAAAGTCTAGAATTGTAAGAAGCTATAGTGGAGAACATGCATTTGCAGAAGTAGGCAGGTTTGGGGGGGGGGGGGCAGGGCATATAAGGCTCGACTGCATCTCACCAAATATTTTTCAACTCATAGCTCAACCAAGTAATTTGGGCTTAATCAATCCAATTTATATCAACAATGTTTCCAATTTCCTTCAGAATCCCAAGTCCCAGGAAATATAATACTGCACTCATTTCACCATAAGGTCACAATGTACAATGGGCTACATGGGGTCGTAAATGTTTTAACCGCCTAATTTACATATGTAAATGTCAGAGCCCATTTGCATTTTCTGTTTGACCAGACAATTTGAGACAGGTTTTCGTCAAAATCGAATCATTCTGAAAGAAAATTGCCCCAGTATGACCTTGAACAAGAGAAGAATTTCAATAGCTTCCCCACAATGCATTGCTTCCATTGGAGGTTTTTGTACAGGTACTGATGTGGGGCGTTAGTGATGAAACAGGCTTTAAATTGGACAGTACTGATCACAAACGTGCATTTTAAGAGCGTTTCATCGCTAAGATCCACATGGCAACCTGAACAAAAACTTCCAATGGAGGCAATGCATTGTGGGAAGCTGACTGGTATCTTCTCTTACCTGAACCATTAATGAAACATATATCTTAAACCAATGACATTACCGAGATGCTAACCTATGCCTTGTTATAATCCTTGTAACCAATTTGTTGTAGGTTTCAAAACTAGATCAGTTTTATTTTTTTTTTTTTAACCCTTGAACAAAATTACCCTTTTTTTATTGTTCTCCAGCCACTGATGATTTTTCTCACTTTTGACAATTTAGAAGTATGATAACACAAAATTGTTTTCTGTTGCAATTTTTTAGGTGAAAAAACAACATGTAAACAATCCTGAATATGATTGCCCTCATCAAATGAATGACCCAATATTGGGCACAAATCGCTTGCTGTGCCATCATCGCCACCGTCGTAGAGGTGCTATCCCTTTTCATGGAACTGGGCCCAAAAGCGAACCTGAATTCGGAACTTTTCTCCTTCCCTCTTCCTCATTCCTTCACTCCCTCCTGGGAGATTTGCCCTCATTTTTTTACAATCCCCCACCCCTTGTACAATGAGTGAAATGGAGTTGGCTCAAATGTTAGACTATTCATTCTGAAGAATAAGGACTACCGCTATGCAAAACAGGTGAATCGGATTTATCGTGATCGTAAATTATGTGGAAGTGCAACTACATGTATGTCTACAATATTAACCCACCCATCCCCCGCCCCGACACCCCACCCGCCCCCTCCCCGACACCCACCCTTCCCCTCCCGCGACCCCCCACCCGTCCCCCTCCCCGATACAAACCCCCCTCCCCTTCCCAAACACCCACCTCTCTACCTCTCCAAAACACCCCATCCCTCACCGAGACACCTCACCCTTCCCTCCCCAGACCCCCCTCCCGAACTCCACCACTCCCCTGACACCCCACCCCACACCAAGTCGCCCCCAACACACCCCACCCCTTCCCCTTCCCCTCCCCCCACACTCCTCCCCTACAACCCCTCCCCGTGCATTCAATGTTCCATTTCAGCCAATACACAATTGTGCATATTAAAGGGGATGTCTGATTTAAGGATATGAAGCTTTTTTATCTTGATAATTGGCCTTCACTCCAAAACGCCATCTGTACAGTTTTGTGCCGATAAAATTTCAATCCGTTTGGATGTGAGAGCCATAGAGTACTGGGCCAAAGCCAAAAATATCGTACATGTTGCGACGGGACGGAATTTGTTGACGCCATTTTCTTTTGCACTTCTTTACCAGTTGCATGTGTAAGTGGTTGATGTTGCTTAGTAAACAATCCACTCACAACTACATTCAGCCACATTGAAGCAAGTCAAGTCCACCTTTTGCCATGGTAACATATATTTATTGGCGCGACGGGACGGATCGATAGATTTTCATGGTATTTGAAAATTGAACATTTGCTATTATTATCAAAAGTTATAGGAGGTACATGAAATGTTTAACATCAATATTACGTTCAACTATCATGCATTAATATCAAATAGGAATTTGATTTTTTAACTTTTACTCATTAGCAGTACTCAACTTTTAATAACGACATGTCCGTGTTGCTATGGGACGGAATGCGACGGGACGGAATCAATTTCCTGCCTCAAGTTTAATTTGGCAAGATCACCTTTTTCATATAAGTATTGCATTTTACTCCATCTTTGAGTGAAATCCCAGGCAATTAACGCACATTACATATTTCAGAAACCATTTGTTTGCTTAAACCATTTTAAAAAATTCAATTATCAATATCAATTTACATTTGTCCCCATTCACTAACTACAATATACAACAAAGAGGCAGTTTTAGCTGGCAAAATTCACACATGTTTCAATTTCAAAACTACAAAAATAAGCATCCCCCCATGTTATCCCCTACAAGTAATTATTTAAAGCAAATAGCTTGTTCTCTTTACTGCATGCAAAGAGCTAATGTAAATTTTTCCGTTGTTCAATTTTCTACAGGCACTTTGCTCAAGAAAAGTAGAATGCAGTTCAGGATCATTATTGTCCCCGCGAACGAGTTCGGAACGGGGACTATAAATATCAGCGTCTTCGTCCGTTCGTACTGTGACAAAATGTTACCCCATGTTATACCATTTATCTGGACTTCCGTAAGGGTGACAATGATGTAACCTGGGCCCGAAACAGGGTTGATGAGTTCTCGACCTGATTAAGATTGTGGCCGTAAAATATCTAATTAAGTATCTAATTTGCAGAATTTATGAGAATTTTCCTGCAGGCCTGTGGGTACAATTTTCTGAGTTCTGTAAGGCGTATAATTATGTAATTGGTTGAAGGAAGCGGGCTGAGAGTTCTTGACCTGATTAAGATTTTTGTGCGTATTGCGGGCAAATTGAGTAGCAAATGAGCTAAGTAATATGCAAATCAGCGTAATTGCTATATTTTTGAAACTGTACATTGGGATACTCACCATTCCTGGCTGAATATAGCCTATCATGGGCCACCTCTTTTTGCCATTCGACAGTATGTGATAAAAAAATATGCGGGCTTAGGTAGGCAAATGAGCTATTTAAATAGCATATTGCTGTATCTCTGAACGGTACATCGGATCTATAGCAAAATTCTTCGCTACATGAAGACTACTTATG
Organism: Ophioderma brevispina; assembly: GCA_023653785.1. Taxonomy (NCBI): domain Eukaryota; kingdom Metazoa; phylum Echinodermata; class Ophiuroidea; order Amphilepidida; family Ophiodermatidae; genus Ophioderma; species Ophioderma brevispina. The sequence goes on along the minus strand of JAMKCH010031287.1, from coordinate 2,668 downwards.
CTATAGTGGGGGGAGGGGTAGGTGTTGGGTATGGGGGTTGGGTGTTGGGAGGGGGTTGGTGTTGGGCAGGAGGGGTATTGGGAGGCGGGTGTTTGGGATGGTATTGGGGTGCGGGTGTTGGGAAGGGGTTTGGTTATTGCGGGTGTTGGGGAGGGGGGAAAAAGATAGGACAAGACGATAGGAGATGGAGAGTGATTTTTTTGTTTTTCTTTTTTTGTAGGGGGATGGGAGTGTTGTGAGGATTAGGTGTGTTGCGGGGGTGTTGGGAGGGAATGGGGTTGCGGGTTTTTGGAGGGTGGGGGGTTGCGGTGTTGGGGAGGGGTTGGGTATGCGGGGGTGTTGGGGAGGGGTTGGTTTTGCGGTGTGTTTGGGGAGGGGTTGGGTATTGCGGGGTTTTGGTGAGGGTGAGTGTTTTGCATGGTGTTTGGGGAGGGGGTGGTAGTGTTGCGGTGGTTTTTGGGAGGGGGATGGGAAGTGTTTGCGGGGTGTTGTGGAGGAATGAGGGTGGTGCGGGTTGTTGGGGAGGGAATGGGATTGCGGGGTGTTTGGGGAGGGGAATGGCTCTTGTGGGAAAAGGGGAGCGTGTTACAGGGTATTGGGGTGGGGGTGGGTTTGGGGGTGTTGAGGGGTGTAAGGGGGGATGGGTTTTTTCGGGGGTTTTGGGGATGAGGGTGCGTGTTTTTGGGTATTGGGGAGTGATGAAGTTGCGCTTTATCACATTTAGTGATGGCAACATTCGGCGGGGAACATTATTTTTACGGTCAATCGCTTAATACAGTTCCGCCTTGTTTCATTGCCAAATACAACCAACAACATACAATCATGTTGGCCTCAAAATTGTCTTGTTCTATGTAAAGAGTGCAACTATTCATAGCGTATGAAAGTAGCCATGAAAGCCTGAAAAGCAAGTAAAAGGCCCAAAATGGGCTGAAATTAATAATTGTGGAAATTTTGAGTAGTCCATTTCCTGAAAGTTTACGCCCGCATTGTTTTACAACATTCCACATGTACCATAACATCTTTGGTACTTGGGAATTTTTATTACAAACAGTTAAAGAACAAGACTAGTTTAGAAAAGTCAATGAAAATAATACAAATAATAAAGATGTGCATTTGTGGATATTCACCCACATATGAACATTTGGACTTTCCTTATTCCCCAAAATCAGTGTGAAAATGGCTATTCCATTTTTATATATGGGCTATTATAAGTGCCCTGAAGGCTGAAGGTAGAAGCAACTTCCCCCAGGGTATATGATAGTATTTCAAGCTGGATACATGTACATACAATGACGTGATAGACAATATTAGGGAATTAAAGCATGTTTTTAATCAAATCTTATAATGATTTACTGGTTAATTTTTATTATCAAATGAAGTTTTCCAAAGCATTTATGCTTAGTACACACGAGGGGCATGAATGTTTTGATACCTAAAAAACTTTTCATAAATACCAGCAAATGTAATTTTTCTGTATGTTCATTAGGCAAATTTCCGTCCGTCGCACTTGATTCCGTCCCGTCATGAAAAGGACACCCTGCTATAGTTTTAAGTAGAACTATTGGAAAATGATGTTTATTTTTTGTTAGCATGACAGTTGAACAATTTTGATAGTTTGGAAAAGTTTTCATTCAATTTGAATAATTTTTAGGCCCTCGAAATTAAAAAAAAAAATCGGCCTCAAAATGCGACAGGACGGAATTTTACCTTTTATTCTGTTTTTTTTTCCTACTTTTAAAAACACTTTGAGAATTTTTTTTAATGTTTGATTTGTGTGATCAAAGAAATATTAAAATGGGCAAAGAAACAGAAATTTTTATCTCTTTTTTAGTATAGATAAATCATTTTTTCAAATTCCGTCCCGTCGCACAAAGAGGGCGCCATTTTTATCTTTAGTTGCCTTTATTTCAATAACGATCGTAATGCGCAAATTTTTTTTTGTTTCATAGGCTTTGTTAGTACCCTTGGTAGCCATGTGGTGTACTTTACTCTTCAATATCAGACTTGATTTGTTAGGTTTGGTGATGACATTAGGCTTTGGGCCCTACTCTGTAAAATTCATATTTGTCTGCAAATTGGGCACATTTTCGCTCAATGACTTCCACACCAAACATCCTTTGGCTCTACTATTTCACAGGATAAATGAGAACAGAGCACAATGGTACTACAAGCTTCATAAAAAGCGTGTTGGAGCTTGAGTGGAGGTAGTAGTTTGATTTGTGTGCTTGTTAATGTACACAGGTACTTATATGACGGTGAGTCAAAAAAACTTGACCCTGATTGTGTCCGCCATTTTGAATTTTTAAATAACATCTAAGATAATGTGGTATCATTGGAAAGCTATTTCATTATCTTAAGTTGCTGCAAAATAATTCCAATCTGCTAAGTATATAGCCTGAGCTACAGTCTTTTGAATTCAAGTAGTCCGCTCTTAACATCATCCATGGTTCCCATTTGAATGCACGGTGGCCAACGAGCAAATGACTCCCCCAAAGTGAAGACAAGGGTATGTCTATGTTATATCAAATAAAGTGGTATCTTAAGGGTGTTAAAGATATTATAATGGTAAGTTTTTTTTAAACACTTTTTTCAAATGTGGAATATTTTGCTACAAATATAGAAATATTAACACCTCATAAAGTTGTTGTCGAATATCTGTTCCTTCATG
>JAMKCH010031286.1:0-17115 GCA_023653785.1 Ophioderma brevispina | reverse complement strand
CAGTCGACAACATACCTCTCCACCCTTCCTAATCTCCCTACTTTCTCTAACACTTGCACCTTTACGCCTTCTTTACCCCTCCGTTCCCATCCTCCCGACACCCAATGCGTTCTCTGGTTTAAAACTGACGCGAGCCGCTGCTTGCCGCCGGCCCTCCCATGGCCCCTTGGGTTGCCCGACATCTTGCAATGATAGGGACGGTGCCCTGCCTGTCCGACATCTTCGACACCCACCTCACTGTAACGGCAATTCTTTGGAGTGTGACCCAACTCTTCACAGCGGAAACACCCCACCTCTCTGGGCGGTACCGTCTCGCTACATTCTCGGGCGAAGTGTCCAGGCTCGACAATTAAAGCATAATGGGTCCGCGTGGGGCTGTGGGCGCTCAGAATGCGGGGGATATTCCCCGTCTCTGTAACCGTTTCCACTGCCTGTCCACCTCGATACCCATTGGCATGCGCCTTTGCTGCTTCGTTCCTCGTTGGCCGACCTCGACCCCTCCCTTAGTCAGATCTTTTCAGCTCCTCAACACATGCTTCATCCTAGCTTCCCGTCATCTCAATCTTTGCCTCTAACTTGGCAAATTCCACTGTCGGGGTTGACTGAGACTCAACCAATCTTTGTGTACAGCCTCTCTACTCCGTGACGTGCTCCGACGGTGGATCGATTCTATCGCCTGAGCCGGCCTGATTGCCTCCTCTAAGGTACCAGGCCTCGCCTGGAACAGATCTTTTCGGATGACCGAATCTGCTATTGCATCTTTAAAGTACCGCTCTTGCCAGCAAATCTCTACCTTGCTTCTCAGTCTGCGAAACGCTACGCCGTTAGTCTCTTTGTGTCCAATCCTAAGGCATTAAGACTCTCTCCTCTCTATCTCATCTAACGGCCGCAGCCGAGATGCTGTTCACCATGTACTGCCAAATGTCCCTGTTTGTCATTAGGTTGGGATGTCAGATGGATCCTGCTGGATGGCTTGAGCAATCACATCAAAGTAGTTAAAGGGGTTCACGACCCCTGTTTTGGCATGGTAACTTCCGCTCACATGTGACGTCTGATACTACTTGGTCAACGCACGATGACAGTGACCGGCAATCGTGCACTCGTGTGCACAGAAGATGCATTGCGGTATAATTCAATCGGTCGGCTGAATCAGACGCAACGAATGCAGTTTGACTAATGTTTGCAGTAAGACCATTTTTGTGTTTCTATCGGATTCTATAGTGGTGTGTCCCCATAATTATATCAGGTAGTACATAGAAATGTATTTGTATGATATAAATTTAATTCTAACTTGACAAACGTAATTAAATATTTATTTACAAAAGTAAGGAACGTAAGTGAATCATATTTCTAGTTCAGTGCAAGACCAACTAAGTGCCACTTACCTTGTTGTGCACTTAGACAAATTTCTTAATCAAGACCACGTAGCCACTTACGTTGGTGTTGTCCTGAAAAGTTCCAAATCTTAAGGCAAGACCAACGTAAGTGCACTTCGTGGTCTTGCACTGAAAGGGTGCAAAATGCTTATCAGACCAACGTAAGTGCCACTTACGTTGGTGCGGCACTGAACAAGTAATGTAAGCAAGACCACGTAAGTGGCACTGTCCGTTGGTCTTGCAGCTAAAAGGGCAAATATGCCTTAATGAAGACCAACCCCCGAAAGTGGCACTTACGTTGGCTTGCACTGAAAAGGGGCACCATTGCTCAATGGCAAGACCAACGTAATGCACTGACGTGGTCTTAGCATTAAGCGTAAAAAGGGAATTGCACATACGTGTATCTTCTTTTTCTAATTAAACTTTTTTAATCACTTAAATATCTTCACACATGTTTAATATGCCGAATAATTCCTCTATCAAAATTCACCAAACTCATTCGACAAAAGTGTCACTTACGTTGGTCTGGCATTCACCGACTACATATATCTGTGCTTGGTCTTGTCTCAGCCATGATATTTTTTGTAATCGCAATAAAGAAGCTTGTGTAGGGCCATCCATCTATCCTGTAGCTCTCTCCCGGCCTCTGCTTCCGCCGCTGCAATTCTTGTAAGTAATTTTCGGCACACTCTCCCGGCCCGAATTCCTTCTCCATCACGTCCATCGTTTCGCAAAGGTCATCTCCTTGGGGCGGGTTAACGTCGTTGATGCTCAAGGCAGACAATGCATCGCCCTGGCAACAAGTAAACAACTGATACGTGCTTCTTATCAGTCCATTTATTGTATTCCCTACAACCTCGAAATGCAGTCGAAAACCTTCCAGGGTGTTTTCCCGTCGTAATTCAAACACCTCTTTTTCATATTTCGTCTCTCTCCATACCTCGCTGCAAACTTCGCTGCACTCGTGACCCTCTTCTCCCTCTTCAACGGAGGAGGTTCCCAACAAGTCCGGGGCACTAATACCTTCTGGTCTGTTAGCTAGACGTTACCTTCATATCCCCCATCTTCCGCCTGCTCTCTCTCAGATGCGGTGGCACATACCGTGGGCGAGGCCCTGTTCGTCGCACGTAGCGAGAGTTACTCCTCTATCTGTATTGCTATCTTCCATTCGCATCCGTGTCCACGATGAACACTAATTCGCTACCACGCTGTTCCATAGGCACAGGTGACGGCGTTCTCACTCTTCCTTTCAGTCGACACAGCGCTCTCCTAGCCACGGCTGGTCCCCGTCCGCCACGCTTCGTCGCCGACCCGATCTCCTAACTCTCCTCCTTCCTTCCTGAGCGCTTGTACTTTCCTTGAACTCTAACCCTGCGTATCTCGTCCCTTCCCCTCTTCGAACTTTCTCCCTGCCGTATACTCCCCTACTTTCACCATCGCCCCGTCCTCTGTGCTATCGTGACTCCCCTCACCCTCATATTTAAGGTAGAGCCCGGCCCACAACCCTGTAGTATCCTTTCCCCTCCTTATCCGTGCGTTCTCTCCTCTCCTCACTGTCTGCATCGTTGTCCTCTCCCCTCTCATTAACAACAATATCCCCCACGTCTCTGTCGGTCTCCTCCCACTACTCCAGTCGCTGCCGTCATCTCTTCACCTCCCACCTTCTGAACTTCCCCCATGCTGTCATACGCCTCTAACTTTACCTCGGCCCGTCTACTGGCATCTGACTCCTCCCATCCTCATACTTAATAAGGGGTACCCGTCACAATTCTCCCCCACACCCTGTCGGTAGCCTTCCCGTTCACGCATCCGCCTTCTCTCTCAACATTTACCTTCATCTCCGTTACCTGTCGCAATCTTCTCCTCTGCGTTCTTCTCCAATTGAGTACCAACTGCCTAAGGCTCTCCCGCTCCGGTAACCAAATCTGCCGGCCTCACGCGCAACCTCCTAATCCGCTCTTCCTCTTGCTCCTGGTTGCGGACGACCCCAAATCCTCTTCGCCGCTCCTCCTCTCTCCACACCTTCCCTTTCTCTCTTCCTCTACCCTCCTCCACTCCGCCAATCATACTGCTGTCTTCCATCACTAATCCTGTTGCCTTCTTCTCCCCTTCTCGCTTTCTGTCCATGCGCGAACGCCTCTTCCACATTCATCCTTCTCCTCCCCTGACGGTCCAACTCACTCACCCTCCGTCGTCTCCTACGCCTCTCCTGTCTTTCATACTCTTCCTCATCACCGTCTGTCCAAGGCTCTCATAGTGAATCTCTCCTAGCCGATCACCCCTCTTTCAAACGCCCCCGGTGACCATATCTTCCATCCCCATACCAATCGGAACGCAGTCTAGTTCTCATCCGTTGACTCCCGGTCCTCACCACCTAAAAGGTCTCTCCACCTCACTCTTCCCCTTGTCCACTATCTCCTCTACCACCGACCTGGCACCAGAATCATCGCTGTGACCTCATGTCCTCACCACCGTCACGACCCCATCCAGTTCGTCACGACTAGGTCTCCCACCGCCTTCGTCGTGCCTCCCCTCCATGTCCCTCATCTCACTTCTCCCAGATCCTCCGGCGCCATCGCTTACGTCTTCTTAAATCGCCGTTGATTCTCCGGAGCAGTACGCAGCACTACTACTTCGCACGCAGAACCCCACTCCGATGTCGCCTCCGTCGCACAACCACAACTCTTTTGTCCTTAAGTAGCCGTTGGATTCCGGTACAGTAACAGCAGCACACTACTTCGTCTCACACACAAACTTCCCAGCACTTATGTCCACAAACGGAGCGTGAATCCCCTAGCATTAACCGCAGCACCACTACTTCGTCGCCCACACCATCCGACGTCGCCTCCGTCGCACACCAACCTTTCCAGCATCTTATGTGTCGCCTCCGTCTCACACACACAACTTCCAGGCACTTTTGTGTCCAAACAACGTAGCCGTTGAATCCCAGTAGCGTCCGCCGCACCACTACTTCGTCGCCACACACATCCGACGTCGCCTCCGTCGCACACCCAACTCCCTTATGTCCACACAACGTTGCCGTTGAATCCCTCCGTCGTACATACAACTCCTTCGTCTCTTTCGTCCACCCAACGTAGCCGTTGAACCCCCGTCGCGCATACAACTCCTTCGTCGCGTCGTCCACCCTTCTTCCACCACATCCTCGCACATCGTCAATTAGGATCCCACTTCACACCAATTGTAGCGGGCACGCGTCCCTGTGTGATCGCCCCGGAATTACTCGCGTAAGTTGCAAGGGGCAGAACCATGCGTCCCTTCTAAATGACGCACGTGACTCGATAAATCAGTTTCTCAAGAATTTTATTAGCAACCGCTTTCTCCTCGTCGTCAGATTACATCACCACGTCAAGTACTACAACAGTACAGCAAACTGCGATTCATTTTCTTATAAACTATTACTTACATCTTGACTAGATTTTTGACAGTGTTTTTGATAATTCTAATATAACAACACAATTGCAAAAAGCATCGTTTTGGCATAGGGTCCCCTCTAGGAACTGGCCGGCAATCGTAAATACAACCGTATCTTCGTCGGGTGTATTACAAAGTGACGTATTTTGAATTTGTATCATTGTTTATTTTTACCAATTAGGGAAATTTTACTAAATAGCCAAAATCGTTCAAAGCATGCCAAGTGCCGAACCTTGCAAGTTCTTCATTAATTAATAATCTTAATTAGAAATTTGGCAATTTTGACGTATGTTGCATACAAAGACTGTGATGTACTACATATGACGATGTTGAACCCTCCCCTGTCAAAGCGTGTCTACTGATTTCCCACCCAGACTTTTTTAAATACGTTTTTAGTAAATAGTCTTATCTTACCTTTATAATGACCAATCAAAATATGTGATTATTTTATAATTATCGATATTAGTAGAAATCTATATTTATGTACAGTCAAAGTGGTGAATCGTGTGCAATTCCAATCAAACTTCCGTCATGATACTAATAAACAAAATTGAGCAGATTCGCGATGCGGACGTTGGTTGATGGATGTTCAGAAAACGCCGATCGTTGTTTTCCATAAGACTATGCTGAATAACGCTTTGTATAGGGAAATCAACATCCGCACTATGTCAACATAAGCGCCGATTTGCGTAAATTTTGGTTTGACGGTACGTTGGTTAACTTTTCCAAGGTATTACATCCATTTTATCAAGTAAGAATTCATGAATATTAGCTAAAATAAATGTCCAATTGTTAATTTCGTTTCTTAATCGGATTTGATTGTTTGAATCGTATGTGGGGATGTGTACGGGACCCTATAGAATTCGCGATTTTTCAAATGCGATTTTCAAAAATTCGTATTTTGTTTAACATCCGTCACTGTGTAACACACCCGACGATATGACACTTGGGGTGCATATGTTTGTATATACACACATGGAGTTTTGATATCTTCACAACACAATAGGAAAGCACTTTTTGGGCAGAGGTTCCCCCCTCTATGCACTGGCCGGCAATCGTAAATACAACTCATATGACACCCGGGGTGCATATGTTTGTATTTACACACATGGGAGTTTGATCATTACTTATACACCTCATAATATATAATAACATTTAAAAGGAGACACCAGTGGGTTCCAACAAAGACAACATTGCTTCTTCGTGACATTCGTCGCCACACAGTATTCGTCGCCTCCTGATGTTCATCGTCCCATGGTTACTCAACTCCATATGATGCTCATGTCACATTTTATAGTATGAAGGCTAAGCCATACCTCCACAACAAGACGCCGAGCAATACAGTGAGGTGCCTGCCATTCGCATGCATTGTCACACATAATATTTATTGAAGGCTAAGCATTACCTACAACAAGGACGCCGAGCACTACAGTGAGGTTGCCTGCCTTTCGCATGCATTGTCACATAATATTTATTGAAGGCTAAGCCATTACCTCCAACAAGACGCCGAGCACTACCGTGAGGTGCCTGCCTTTTTGCATGCATTGTCACATTATATTTATTGAAGGCCAAGCCCTCACCACCAACAAGACGCCGAGCACTACCGTGAGGTGCCTGCCTTTTTGCATGCATTGTCACATAATAATTCATTGTCACTTATTATTTATTGAAGGCTAAGCCATTACCTCCAACAAGACGCCGAGCACTACAGGGAGGTGCCTGCCTTTTTGCATGCATTGTCACATAATATTCATTGTCACTTATTATTTATTGAAGGCTAAGCCATTACCTCCAACAAGACGCCGAGCACTACAGGGAGGTACCTGCCTTTTTGCATGCATTGTCACATAATATTCATTGTCACTTATTATTTATTAAAGGCTAACCCAGTACCTCCAACAAGACGCCGAGCACTACAGTCAGGTGCCTGTCTTTTTGCATGCATTGTCACATACTATTCATTGTCACTTATTATTTATTGAAGGCTAAGCCATTACCTCCAACAAGACGCCGAGCACTACAGTGAGGTGCCTGCCTTTTTGCATGCATTGTCGCATAATATTGTGACGTTAATGGTGACATTATAATTTGTGACTATTGTGACATTATAATTTGTGACTATTGTGACATTTGGATGTGACACATTTTAATTTGTGACATTTGGATGTGACACATTTTAATTTGTGACATTGAATGTGACACATTTTAATTTGTGACATTGGATGTGACACATGTCTGGTATGGAACCCACCAAAATCTCCTCTTACCTCTTCTGCTGAAACAAACATGGTTAGTACATAATAATAACTAAGTTTACATGGCTGTATTATATTATTTTCTCACACCAACCCCCCTACGTTCAGGTCACCATTCGCTATGATGTGAGTTACAGCTAGTCTAAAGTTACACATTTAATACTAACTCTAAAGGGAGGGGCAATATGTTCCCAGTATCTCAATCATCATACAATAATAAATCCATATCCGTCTATTACATAGGGGACAGTCATAATATTATTCCCTATGAGAGCATGTTCCTAACTATCCCTACAGAATGGTAATTATCTTAAATTGAAGTTTAATTATTCCGCAAAACATCAAAATGACAAACAATTTAATCAATTCACCAAATCCATAAATGCAGGAAGAAGTGATGACTTTCTAAAACTGTTGATTACAAGGGAAAAGTTATCATGTGTCTTTTAGAAGTTATTTTAATATTTATTATTTATTTTATTCACCAGATAATATTCCAAAGCAATAAAGAGAAGAATAACAACTTCCCCTATCATTTAGACGGAACAATAGCCTTGTCTTCATATATAAAATATAATATTATTAACTATCAACATGGATTTAATCTCTCCTAAACTAAACAATTGAAGCGAAAATATTTAACTATGTCCTAATCGCTCCTAACTTCATTACAAGTCTTCACATAATAACACACATCATTATAATTATTTTCTATCTCTCCTAATTATTGGCAGTTCAGTGCGCATGTGCAGTGCCATACAGTGAATGACCTTGAATTTACCTGGTGACCGTGAATAAATTAACAATGAAAATTCAAAGAGGAGAAGAGATTTCACAATGTACATTTTTCACAACACAAAATCTTATTATTTCCGAAAATCACTAAATATATTCCCAATTTCATTTATTATAATTTATTAGTCAGTCAAACATCATTACTGAAGATAATATCTCACAAACATTCCCTCATCAAGTTGATATGGGACTCCTACACCTTGCCTGTACAACGACAACACAGCACCACACGAGACCATAGGCGCGCGTACTTGTGCATGTATCACATTAGAAAACGCGCATGGGTTACGCACGTCCACGCTATACCATATGTTTTGTGCATGAAAATTGACAAGATGGCGCAAACGTGTGAAAACCTCCATCTCTCTTCAAATTCAATGTTATAAAGTGAGTTTGACAACAAAACACACACCAACTAATCTCCCATCACTACAGATATGGTATGCAATTAATGATTTAAAGATTTTTAACGAAATAATGAAATTCCAGTGATTTTTCTGAATTGTAATGTCATTGACTGTAAACATGGACACTGTCGTTTGCTTCTCGATTGTTCAGACTAATATTTCACATCTTTCGTAATCCCTATTTACATGACAGCAACCTAACATCCTAGCAGTGATATTAGAATGACAAAATTTATTATCAGAAGCTATCCTGACATGAATTCATGAACTTTAATTACGAAAACTTCATAAATCTAACCTAATGTCACAATCCTGATTAGCCAGGCTTTCTGCCTAGCTATTTTAACACAAAAATGCATTTAAATATTAAACTTGCCCGATCCAGAATGTAAAGAATCTTCAAAACGACAGCAATTCGCAATGCGTGTACGCACCTACAACAGGATACAGCAAACTGACGGTTTCCCGCCAGCGTTGATGATACCGCGTAGGGAGATTATCATGCATCCTGATCACGCAGTGAGGCGTCACGCTGATTGGGCAAGTACATGACATGACTTGCATAATTAGTACTGACATAATGGAAATTAATTTGTAAGCAGAGAGCTATGGATTACCATTTGGGACATTAATTGTGACAAAATAATACTCTAAGAAAATACAGGCTAACTTCCAATCCCGTTTCAAAGCCACAAGAGCTTATTTCCATTGGGGTCCTTACAAAAGGACAAACAGAAGAAAGCAAAGCAAAACAGATACACCACTAGCATTTCTAGGAATGGCGCTCCTTCCTTCTCTCGATCTTGTTTTCATGGCAAGATGAGATTTTACTTCTTTTCTGAAGTTCGCAAATAGTCCTTAAAAAGTAAGCTATCTTTTTGAAAAAAATCAATATTGATATCACCCATTCGGATCATATCGCAGTCGGAACTTATTTTTTAAATATATTCTCAAAATGAATAAGAAAGTGATTGTCTTCTGGAGGACGATAACACACCAAAAAAGATTGGCTTTGTTGTAGGTAAAAGGATCTGTAGCCAAAGATTTTCTAAATTATCACCTTGCAGGTCCAACCGGTTGTTAAAAGCAATATCGTTATGGACGTAAATACACACGCCGCCTCCTTCGCGATTTCTATCACGGCGAAGCACTGTGTACCCCTGAATATTGATTCCAATATCTGGTACTGATTCGTCCAGCCATGACTCAGATATTGCTACAGCATCTGGGTTGGAACTAGATATTATAGAACGCAATTCAGAAATCTTTGGCAGGAGAGATCTTGTGTTAAAATGCATAAAATGAAGACCTTTACCTTAGTAACAGAAATAGATTTCTTGAGACCTAGAGTCACTAAAGGATTTTTTGTATATAGATTCTTTGTAGATAGGCTCTTGATACGCAGTGACATCGTTAAATGATAAAGTTTGTATTAAGCATTTATTACAAATAAAAGAAAAGCTAGAGTTCTGAGCAACTAGTTGATCATATAATTTATCAGATATAGAACCAGAGGACCGTGCATGAGTTCACATATCACACATATCACAACTAATTGCACGGGACCGTGACACAACACCGCGTTCACAAGAAACACATGAGTGTTTAGGAGTATCCCTAAAGTAAGTTTCATCTGTGAAAAAAATTTAAAGAATCTGATTTCAACTGATTTTGGCAGGTATGGGTGTCAACATTTACCCAAAAAAATTGAGTTATCGTAGAGGGTGGGGAAATTGGTTTTTCGTGAGTCAAAGGTCAATAACAGGGGTCAAATTTTGAAATTGATCTAATCATGTTGAAAAGTATACCAAGTTAATAGTTTAATCGTCAGGATTCCAAAAAGGTATAGTTTGTACTATCTGCGGCCGAAAGTTTTGGAGTTATAGGCCAAAACAGCAAAAATCAATAAAAATGGTCATTTTCAGTTGTACAGGGGTCAAATTTAAAAATTACTCCGATTTGGATAAAAAAATTGTGCAAATTATAGATGGAGCTCATAGGATAAAAATAAGGAATAGTTTTGAGTGTCTTAAATGCTTACTTACCGAAGTAGGGGAAACAAGGTCAAGCCCCATTGAATGCAATGGATGTTGACCTTTGGTGCCCCCTACATTGGGAACTAAGCATTTAAGACAGTCAAACTATTCATTATTTTAATCCTATGAGCTCCATCAGTAATTAGCACCATTTTTTATCCAAATCGAAGTAATTTTAAAATTTTACCCCTGTACAACTGAAAATGACCATTTTTATTGATTTTTGTTGTTTTAGCCTATACTCCAACCGTTCGGCCCCAGATAGTACAAACTATACCTTTTTGGAATCCTTATGATTAAACTATTAACTTGGTATACTTTTCAACATGATTGGATCAATTTCAAAATTTGACCCCTGTTATTGACCTTTGACTCCCGAAAAACCAATTTCCCCACCCTCTACGATAACTCACTTTTTTTGGTAAATGTTGACACCTTTACCTACCAAAATCAGTTGAAATCAGCTTCTTTAACAAAATTTCACAGATTTGCTTAAAATATGTTTACATTTGGGTTACTAACAGTTTTCGTTGGTACTGAAATTTGTTGTGTTACTTGCACTCTGTGTCGACTCCCTTTTACTCCTCGGTGTGTAACGTCTTTAGATGGGCGTTTTAATGGAGCCAGGTGCTTGAAAAGATGGTGGTTGGATATGATTTGTCAACCGTGCAAAGCTGGTAACACACTAGGTGTATTAAAGGGATTTATTGGTATGAATCTATCGGCACATATATAATGAAATATCCCTAAATATGACGTACCAGAGGGTTTTCATGGTCATTGGAGTGTTCCTTGCGAAGAAAACACCAGTTTCATGCTTAACTTTCAAAGCAGTAGACTATTTAACGAAGCCGCCATGTTATTATTTACGCTATCGTTTTGCCACAAGCCATGTTTCGTCTTTCACACCAAGATGATCGAGGAGTCAAGTTCTGGCCTCTATGAAAGACTATCGCGTTTACTTTTAACATTGAAATTAAAAACACAGCCTTAATTTAACGTTTTCCTTTAAAATATATAAATTTATCAAAAATGGCATACATTTGTGCCTAATTTCTATAAAATAAGCCTGGGATTCTTGAGAAATATAGTTTTTAAAATAAAATTAGGAAACTCGTCATCATACATAGAAGCGCTACTCGGTACATTGAAAAGTACGTAGATTGCTGAACCGCACATTAGTGGGTTTCGAATATTACCTTGCTCCGCACGTCATGTGATTACCAGCTGAGCGATCCATGTTTTCCTTGCTTTATCGTGTTTATCGCCCACTGATCTCTATACGATGGATTAGAAACCTGGGCTTCGTAATTGAGGCACTGAATGCCATATTGGTCATCCAAAGAGAGCTCAAGCAGGTGGTTAAGAGCCGGTCATTTTAAATTTGTTCCCATTGAAATTGATAAGCGACATCACGAATCAAGCCAATTCAGTAGCTCATTGTATTTGCGCGTATGGATGGCATATCTCTAAAACGTGTACGGAATACAACTTCTCGGGTGTCTCTGGAATCTATGTGTCGTTAGACCAAATGTCGCGCCCGTGCGCCATTAATCTCATATATACCTCTAGCCCTTTTCTTTTCATCATTACATTGGGTGCTTCTTTTGTTCAACGGTCCATTATAGTTACGAAAGCGGGCAGAGACAGTGAGTTAAACTATGAAAATTCATCACACCTTTATTTTTTCCGAAAGTGATCTCTGGACGCTTCCGGAGAAAATAACGGTCTGATATATTCATGTTAAACAATAAGACATTATTGAACATCGAAATTCAAGAAACACCTCGCCTCAGGTGGTACAAATGAGAGAATAAACAAGAGTGAAGAACTCAATCTAAAAGCTAAATTGTGAACACAGATTGCAATCTACTTGTTAGCTTATCTCTGTCGATTACGATTCAGGCAAGTATAATTGGAAGTTATGCAATTTTTTTCTTGCCTATTCAAGGGACAATCAAACTTGGGGCTCCTTTTATTGTTGAAATAAACCACATGAAAGACCGGTGACCCAATACAACATGATTGTGATTGTCGATTAACCATCTGCTGGTTAGATAATACATGTATATCGACACCGAATCGGCCCAAGATATGATCAAAGTCATGAAAATCTTCAGGTGACTCATAACAAGCTTATGGTTGTTTTCGGATTACCGTCTACTGATGACGTATATCGTCAACGAATCAGCCCAGATAGTATTTAGAAGTCATGAAAGCTTCAGTGACTCAATACCAAAGCTTATTGTGATTGCGGAATTACCATCTTCTGTTTAGCTATAATACAGTGTACGGACGCTCCGATATGGGGTTGGTCTCACGCGGCTTTCTTGCCTAGCCAGAACCATAGAAAACTTCGCCGTTTGAAGCTATTCGGCAAGATGATTAATAAATAAACAATGAAAGGTGGAATTTCTGGGAACAAGCTGAACTGGTCATAATTGGTGCAGAAATGTGTCCAGAATAATATACTAAAAGTCCCCAAAAATCCTCTTTGTGCATTTTTCATAAATACTGGGGGCAAAGTTTTGTAAGGGTAAAAATTACGAAATATTTCAATTGTCCTTAAATGTGTTCCAACCCTTCCATCATTTTTGTCATTCCCAAGATTAAAAAAAGGTATAGTTTGCCATCTATGGCGTGTAGTTTAATAACTCTATATGGTAAAAAGGCTCAAGGTCAATCCTGGGGTAAATTTTCAGAATGGTCGGATTCTTCTGAAGATTTCAAATCTTCATCTAGTTGTACATGAAAACCAAATGAATATTAACCAGGTGATGGTCATTACTTGCAAAATTTCAGGGCCAAGTGTGATGGGGTTCTACCGGCTCTATGGGGTCACTCCTTTCTGCTCTATTATATGTCAATTATGAATCCATGTAGGTGATTGAATGAACATTTTCTGTTTTAATATACGCTTACAAGCAATTTTTGAATCTGGTTTCAATGAAATTGGATCATTTGAAATATTAACCCCCAGGATGCTTGAATGATTTAGGTTCTGTAGTACTTAAAAAACAGGTTGTAGATAGGGCAACTATACTTTTATGATCCTTGGACATGACAAAATGTATGGAACACATTTAAGGACATTCTACTATTTGTAATTTTTACCCCTGTACAAACTTTGACACCTTATTTCGGAAACGCACCAAAGAGGATTTTAGGGGACTTTTAGTATGTTATTCTAGAAACATTTCTGCACAATCTGACATTTTCAGCTGTTCCCGAAAGAAATTTCACGTTAAAACTAAAATTCTTGGCCTATATGTGATATTTCGTTCACTGATCCCCTAAATCCTTCAAGTCCTTGAAAACGTATGGACTTATCCGCCAATGTTTGTGGTATGGATGAGGGCCGGGGACTCAGGCTAAAACCATAATTAATGAGCACTATATAGAAGAGCAGCGTGCCGTGTGTAAGAAATCTCCCGATCGGGGCTTCTTCACACAGGCGGCATGCAGTAACAGTAACTTTCGAAGGGTTGAATCTATGCATAATGGAAAAACCCACAGTTTATTACACCAATGCAAGTCAAATATGGTACGAGTATAAAGGTTAAACCTTCAGGATGTACCATACAAAAGTCGGATTATGATAAAATGTTTCAAAGATGATTAGAAGGAAATAAGTTCGAAATATGACTTGTTTCAAACTGTAGCGATAAAGGCCCAAAGAGAGAAAAAAACTATGATACGGAAACGACTTTGCAAGTTAAATCTCTGAAAATTATAATCGATTTTGACGGGGAAATTAAAGTAGCCATCAATGATTGAATGGTTTATTTGCTACACCTATTCTTACGAATTGCACATGTGGGGGAAATTTATGCAGCTTCTACACATGTAATACAAATTTCCACGAGTCAACAACCTGTCGTTTTCAAATATTCTGAACGTCCCGCAACGGTCATTAATGAGCAGGCCCTTCAATCGGCGCGAAATGTCATAACACAGTTTCTAAGTGCAGAATCTGGCTGCATCCTTAAACTGCTGGTTGGTAGTCGACGAATAGTGAGTCACCAAATGATTCGTGGGTGAGGCGCATTAAATTTTGTTCTACTTTATTACTTTAGTACTGGACTCACATCATGCATAAGCCACAGCATAAGAAACTGCGAACGTGACTGGTAGGCCTATGGCCATGGATGGAATAATAAATAACACTGCCAGTAATTCTGTTTTGACATCATTACTATACCCTTACCTAAGAATTTTCTTTAGAAAAATATACAAAAGTAGGTATGAGACTAGCGCCCTAGTTTTTCAGGGAGGGGGAATATAGCTGACGATACTGCCCAGGAGTGGAGGTCAGATTTTTTTCCAGGGTGTTCACGCTTAGGCATGTTGTGATGTCCACGTAATATGTGTTCTTATGTTCTAGTATGCGATTCGTGTTTCTTCTCATTTGAATATAAAATATAATTTACCTTATATAAGTACACATTGGACATTATTCTCCATGGACGAACATACCAATTGTAGCTCAGTAGACTATACACAAGCACTACTTGGATAGTGCCAAAATATATCATAGTAAAATTTGAAAGCTAAGGTGACTTAATTACCTCTGGTCACAGGCGTTTACATAACAGCCCTAAGTATACGGTTATGCTAAAGTTTTGCACAGGGTTCCCACCAGGGTCCCAGAAAGTTTTTTCTTCCTCAGGAGCAAATTTTTAATGTCAAAATTTCCTCACGTAGAATCCTAGAAATGCGGAGCGTGTGACACCACAATGTGTACATACAGTCTAATATATAGGCATTGTGTTATGGGATATGGTGAAATGCATTTAATCCATTTACTCTTCAATTATATGGCCACTTAGAGTGCTCTGGAGGTGTTTCCCTGCTATAGGCCTACTGTTTATTGCCTATCTAATTGACAATGTTTACTTATTTCTAACTAATATATAACATTTAAATATTTATTTTTTCTGTGGCCAAAGTTAGTTATAATCCAAAAAATGTTGTAAATGAGAAACAAATTGGCCCAATTTGATATCTTAAACATGACATGCTGTCACATTAGAGTTTATTCTTTAAAAAAATATCTGGATGACCATGTTCATGTAGATTGGAAATGGGAGGGCTGAAAGGAATTACAAAATGGAAAGAATATAATTATCTTAAGGGTGAGATTATTAGAGAGTGAGAAGGTGAAAACCCAGGGTAACCAAACTTTTTTGGGTATAGGCATATGACACATTATGCACCCCAACTTTCGAATGTGCACATTGTGTACACAATGAATGTATACAAAGTACACATTGTGTACTCCGACTTCCGAACTTTGGGGACTGGGAACTGATTTAGTCTTTTAAATTAGGGCCTTGAGGAAATTTGTTGGCTTTGGAACTAAAATTTAGCTTCTGAGGCAAACATTTTCCCAAATGGAAACCTTAAGAACCGAATTATGTTTCAACTGCTGGAGAGGCTTGAAATGGGGGCGTTGGAAAGGAGAACCCTGGGTAGTTTGGAAAGGCAACCCATGTGGTATTTGGCCAGGAAGTGGACCCTGGGTAGTTGGGAAGGTGATCCTGGGGTAATTGGGAAGGAAAATCTGAGTTAGTTGAGAAAGGTCCATTGGGTTGTCTGGAAAGGGTAACATGGGTAGCTGGGAATTGGCCACATGTAGATGGAAAGGATAACTTTTGGGTATTTGGGATAAGGTGTGGAGGTTGTGTGGAAAGCACAGTACCATGGGTTAGTTAGAAAAAAGAACACCTCTGTTAGATGAGGAAAGGAATCTGGGTTAAGGGTGTTCTGTGGCCGCTGGGAAGGGCGCTCTGAGACAGTTGGAAAGGGGATCTTGGGTAGTTGGGTAGGGGACCCTGCACTCTTAAAAATACCGCGTTAAATATGATCTTACACGGTTTCTAGTCAAAAATTTCACCAGAATATAGTCACGTTGACCATATTCTGGTCAAGTTTGACAAGATTCTGGTTGTTTTTTACAGCTTGTATTCCTCACTCTATTATAGGCCTACAAAAGGGAAACATCCTTTGTTTTTATACTTTATTGATGAGTCTTGGCTTGGGTGCAAATATCTATAATCTAGATGAGTATTATTAGATTGGTTCTCTTTCACAGTCTTAGTCCAATATTTGAAAATCAGACTATACTGCATAACTCTTTGTGGACACTTCCTCATCTCGAGTCTTAGCTGATTATAGCTGTTTAGATAAGTTTTCACATGTTTATTTTTTTCTTATCTACAATAGGATTCTGAGGAAATATTACACTTTAAATAAAATATATTTGAATAAAATAGTATTTTTATATTTATAATAATTTCATCTTTTTCTGAAACAATTTACGTTCCCTTGAAAAAAATGTACCGTGACTTTTCATTCCTCTTATTCTGAATCTGAAATCTGAATCTGTGTTAATCTTCCAATATTTTGGCAAATGGTTTTCCTCAGCTCTGTTAATATGTTCCACATTCATCCTCAAATGAAGTGTGAGTCAGTGAAAATCTTCTATATGAAATTTGGGGTTATTACATTTGTTCCTTTTGTAGGAACTGTTATATTCTCCTCAAATCTTAGGTTATTTTTGTCCTAACTCATTAAGGTAAATTAACATTTTGTCATTTTTCCTCATAAGTGAACACTATTCAAGGGATTTTTTCAATATTTTCCTCAATGTTTTTTCCTCAATATCCTCAGTTTTCTTAAACTCCGAGAGTCCTATAAATTTCCCCCTTTTCCTCATGCAGCATTTGCATGAGGCAACTGTAATAGCGGTCTCATCTTTGAGGACATTTTGTAATTTTTGATGTTTGTTCATTTCTTATATTGTTTGTTATAT
>JAMKCH010031285.1:0-67236 GCA_023653785.1 Ophioderma brevispina | reverse complement strand
AGGGAGGAAGATAGAGGGGAGGGTGCATTTTTGTTTGTCAAGTTGGAACTGAACACTTTTAAGTATGAAACCATGATCCACTGAAGTAAGGCTTGTTTTCTACATTAGAAGTGTCAGACATAAGAAGCAAAGATCTTCAGACTTATTAGTGGAGTTTTTTAGTCTTCCGCCTCAAAGAGGATGGAAGACTATTAATTTTTCCTGGTTTGTTAGCATACACTGCAAAGTGTGGAAGTGCAAGTGTACCTGATGCACCCAACCTACAGGCCATTATCTAAGGGAGCGTTCATTAGTTGCACCAGGGGAAATTGAGTATTTAAACTTTTTTCGGCGCAAAATTTCATGTTCCCCCTTCGCTTTGTTAAAAAAATTGCATTCCCCTGATTTAATGAGATTTCTCCATTTAAAAAGTTATAGGCTAAAAACAGCAAAAATCAATAAAAAGGGTCAATTTCAGTTGTACAGGGGACAAATTTTTAAGAGTCTCCGATTTGGATAAAACAATGGTGCAAATTATTGGTGGAGCTCACAGGATCGAAATAAGGAATAGTTTTGAGTGTTGCAAATGCTTGCTTAAGAAAGTAGGGGGAAACAAGGTCAAGCCCCATTGAATGCAATGGACGTTGACCTTCTGTGCCCCCTACATCGGTAACTAAGTATTTTAGACAGTCCAAACTATTGCTCATTTGAATCCTATGAACTCCATCAATAATTTGCACCATTTTTTTAAATCTAAATCGGAGCAACTTTAAAATTTGATCCCTGTACAACTGAAATTGACCCTTTTTATTGATTTTTGCTGTTTTTAGCCTATAACTCTTAAACTTTACATTGTAGATAGTACAAACTATACCTTCCCTGAATCCTTGTGGTTAGACAAATAACATGGTATACTTTTCAACATGATTGGATCAATTTAAAAATTTTACCACTGTACAAACTTTGTCTTGGCCCCTTCTCCTTAAGGCTTAAGGCACCATTTGCTGTACTTAAGAATCACATTTCAGGGGTCCCTGTCAGTCTGTCAACATATTTAATCGCTCAAACCTTTGTACTTGAGATGTGTTACAAATGTCTGCTAGCTCCGGGGTTATTAGATTGAAATCATTTTCTCTGTTCTGTGATAAATAATTTTCACAAAATTGTAAAATAAACAAATCAAGAAATGATTTGTAAATGCAACGATACCACAGAAGTCCAATAAGCAAATGCTTGCAGTCAATTCACTTCTCATCTACTTTCATTGTCTTCTGGTGGAAACTTCTTTCATTTCTTGGCATGAAACAGCACAGCTTTTTTAAAATACTTGCTTGTTTGAACATCCACCATGGTGACATCTTCATGTATTGACTAGGAAGTGTTGATCACACATTCTAATAAATGTCATCGTAGTATCATTTGTTTACTCTAAAATTGTGTCTTGCTGCGCACACACACGTATAAGCTGTTAGTGTTAGACAATTCTGCGAAACAACAGTACGACTGACGTCTCATATAATGTTACAGTTAATTTGGCTTGTAACTATTTGAGTGTGAAGCACTGTGTCAGATTACAGAGATATGAAATAGAATTTCTGTTGTAAAAAGGGTCACACTATACCATAAAGCTTATAGCTGGATTTTGTTTACGTGCAATTTTGAGAGCCCATGAAACCGTATAATTTAAGGAAAAATGCATGTCAGTTGGATGTGAATAAACAAAAAGATTCACAGTCAAAAGGACTATCAAAGTCTAATACAGTCCAGAAGGAAATCAGTTTGCTAAAAATTTGCCTAAAATGTCAGTAAAAAAAAACAACTTTAAATTTTTGGAAAGAGTTCCATATGTACCCCCTGAAAAATTGTACAGGAAAATATTTTTTATGGCCTAACTTAGCTAACCCTAAGACCAAACTGAAAAAGAAATTTGTTACATGTAGAACTTTAGGGTACATAAGAAGGAGCTCTTGCCAAATGATGTGGTCTTATTTTGCAAATGTTTGATTTTAAAATGTAGGTACCATTTGGTTAGGAATTAGATTCCCACCTTTTGATTTTTGCTCCTCCATTTTTGTTACCTGCAAGGATTTAGGCACGTACTAATTTAAATTCTGTATGTTCGTTCATGTGTATGTATGTGTATGTGTGTGCGGTTGTCAAAGTTTGTATTGAAGTTTCGGTTAACCGTTTTTAAATTGCTCGTGCGTGAACACCTCAACTCCTATTGCCACCAAACTCAGGTCATAGGTCAACCAGGACACTTGCAAGTCATGGTGGGTTTAAAGGTCTCATACCAAGGTCAGAGGTCATTAGAGGTCAAAGAGTGAAGGAAAGGTGGATCATGAAAGCAGGCGACACTAGTGGTTCGAGAACCGCTTATCTCTCACCTGAAAGTGTTTGAATCATGTTCCTTAGGCCACCGTGTTGTAATTTCTTGTATGTTGACAGACAGAAGAGACAAGTTTGTGAATTTCTTACCAAGATGCACACATGACAATACTTTGGATTCCTAAACCTTCCAATTTTGTTGGCTTTAGGATATGTTGTTAACCCCACAACATGTTGGGAAGGGCAACTCTAATGGCATTGGTGAATCATGAGGTCATTTGCATATTTTGAATAAAATGTGAGTAATATTTCTGTTGGTCTAAATTCATCTAGATACTTTTGCTCCCAATTAAAATGAATATTAATGAGGTCATTTGCATATTTTGAATAAAATGTGAGTAATATTTCTGTTGGTCTAAATTCATCAAGATACTTAATGATCCCAATTAAAAACTAACTTGTGGGGCCATTTTAATTAGCATGTAATTGTTAAAAGAAGGAAATGAATGGATCAGGCAATGCCCCTTTAATCATTGTATGTTAAACCTATCTCTGTAGGATATCAAGAACTTGAATAAAATAATGGAATTTAAGATGCTCTAACGTGCCATGACCCTTTAAAAGCCCGCTGTGTTTGACTACGAAGAAATTTGACACCTGTCAGTGCCATCTTTTACCTGTATTAATTTTAATTGAAAGGATTCTCATTAGCAATGTAATATAACTGTCATGGTTGATAAATGGGGTTTCAACATTGATATGGTAGTATTACGTGAACTGAAGAAAAAGTTACTGGTAGATTGGCTGTGTATGATTTAGTATTATGATGTTGACCTTTTAAAAAACGATGTTCCGACCTTTCAAAGTACCGTATTGATCTTGCTCCTTCTCATTTTAATTAGTAACTGTCATGTAATACTTCCCAGTTAGTGTTTTATTGTTATTAGAATTGAATTTCACCAATTTATTCAGATTCAATTTGGGCGACTACTTGTAATGCATATTTGACCTGATTCTATCCAAATGGAATGTTTAATCATTTTGAAATAATATGGATTCTGTTGAAACTAGATGTTTATTGTTGCAAGATATCAAAATTATTAAATGTAATTTATTTCATTTGTATATAAGAAACATTAGAAAGGAATGTTTTTTAAATGTTTAAATTTGCATTCTAGATCAATTAAAAATCCATTCAGATTCAATTGCAGTATTTTGTTTTGTTGTATTACAAAACAGCATCAGACTTTGGTGTCATTAGAAGTCTTGTATTTTTCTGGTAACATCTGTTAAATTTTGTTAAAAAAAGAGCAAGTAACATAGGGTACAGCATAAAAAAAGTAAAGGCAGTCTTTGATTTTGTGAGGGAGATTGGAGGAATTCTTTTAGAGTGGGGGAATTTCACATTGTTACAACTATTTTTGTGGCCCTGTTACCTCTCTCCATTAAACACTATTTGAGATTCATATTCCCCAACCATATACCCCTCCTTGTCCTAAAATAAAAAATCATATTCCTTCCTCAATTCCCCTATCCCTCACCATGAATTTAAAGTCTTCACCTAAAGTAAAAGAAATTCCTGTAGTTTATGATAACAAAACATTGAACAATACCATTGTAAGGGAGATGTAATGACAGTAATATGGTTTAGAAACCTTCAAAGGGCAAAGATCGGCAAGGCTGAAATTTGAAATTATAATTCAGTAAGGCCCCATGCAAATCTCATTTACCTTGTGTGTAACCTCAAATTTTCCTGATTATTAAATCAATTTACCTCTGACCTTTCTCTGATATGTGCATCAAAGTCCAAAAGAATGAAACAAATGTATACAGAAAATCAATGAATTGCAAGGCTGGAATCATTAAATTAAAATTGTCTGTGGAGCTGAAAGTACCTTGTTCCTTCTGCCAAAATGTATTTTACCAATCTGTGGAAATTTTCTATGTGTTCAGCACTTGTCTAAAACCTGCAAGAGGCTTGGATCCAACTGTTGGAAGGATATTTTGCTTATTAAGTTGAAGGCTTTACCACACTGAAAGGCACATACAGGGCTATAGGGATGTGCCTATCTCCATAATTCACAACCCTAAACTGCATGTTTGCTGAATGAAGTGAAAGCTAGTCAAGGGCTCAAATTCGACGCGAATCCCCGAATCTGATTCGCGCAAGATTCTCGCCACACTCTTTCCGCGGGAATCAAATCAGATTCGCATAATACTTGTCGTAAGCCTACTCAAATCCTGCATTTTTTGTGGTCAATTGGTCGTATTTTACGATTGACGATGTTCCCTTGTATCGATAAAAAGCTTACTTTGTATGAGATAACATCCGTGCATCGTATCGGTACAGCTGTTTGCCGTGTTGTTTGTTTATTTTACAGCCATAGCCAACCACCCAACCAGTTATAGAACATTAGATTCCATCTTGCTGCATTGACCTTATGACCTGGGCTAGTTATAAGCCGATCTATTATTGGGCAATCTTGATCACATGCTTATTTTTTTCACCACATACCCTGACATGCATCTTTATCCCACAATCCTTTGTGAATATTTTTTTAGATTAATTATTTAGTTTCATTTGATTTTGCAAACTTACTGGGAAAAAATAATTTAAAATGAAAAATCCGAACACATTGCATATTTTCTCAATTTAGTGGTCGATTTAGGAATATAAATGATGCAATAATCAAAAATAACACCGTGTAAAAGCAAATCGCAATTTGGTGTGTTGAGGTTTATGGTAAATCAAATTGTTTTGTTGACATCTGCAGACGAATTTTTTACCATGCAGACCTGGGCATTTAAACACACATGACCGGCAAAAATGATCGGAGTTTTCTCCAAATATTCTCCAAATAATAATTGTTTCTACAAAAACAATTTGGGCGCTGGTGCTGGGGCTAGCGTGGACTTTGCCAAGAAAGGACTCATACAGCTAAGTGACTAATCGCAATGAATAATTCATTGCAAACTGGTTAGTTGGAGTTCGCGGGGATGATATCGCACCACATCCATCAACATGCAGTGTATTCTGTTGAGCTGCCGACTTCCACATCTTCATGGGTTGTGGCACACTCAAAATTCTTTCCGTGCAGAGAGTCAATGATTTCAGGGTTCTAGTCACACAAAAAGTTCCTTACGTAAAGTTACTAGTAGCAATTATAATCATACAAAATATTAAGAAAACAGCATGGAAGTTCCCATAAGTTGTAAAAGTGTTTTAATCTTATTTAATTTAAGGTCTAATATTAAGATTATGTGCTTTAAATCTTGCAACTTTCCACTTCTTCATCGGTTTTGAAATGAGAAGAGTTTTGGCGAGATCTGCAGATTCCCGTGAAAGCCTTTTGGGCGGTAATCCAATCAGATGTCTCGCATGCCGCTGCGATTTGAGCCCTGTAGATTGGGGTTCAGTCCAATGGTGGTGTAGCTCAACAACCTTCAACTCCCACTCTATTCTAATTCTTAAAAACCTGTGGAAAGCTTTGCAATTGCCCGGTTTTCATTGGCCATTATTTAGACCAGGTATTATGGGCTGCTTTAGACAACCTGAAGAGACATTTTCTTCATATTTATCATTGCGTAGCACAACAAAACATGAAATAGGCAAATAAGTTTTGCTACTGTATTTCCATTACCCTTCTGAATGGGAGTATCTGAAGTTCATAGATATAGGAAACTGTTCAGGATTAACCTACTTTTATGTACTTGATCGGTTCATGTGTTAGTAAGAGACAGAAAGTAACAGATGGTGGTTCTATTCTACAAAGAGGTTACTAGTATTGGATCTCATTTGAATAAAAAGATTCATAACCTTGATAGGCCCTTTTGATTTTTATTCAATCATTTCTTTTTGGTCAGTAATGCAATACAATGTTTGATCCATTGTAAAATCAATGGATACATTAGAGGTTCCAAGAAGGCATTCACCTTGGTGATATTATACTCCTGTGTATTAAGTTGAGGCTTTTACCACCCTGAAAGCACATACCTGTCTATAGGGAGTGCCTATCTCCATAATTCACAGACCCTAACTGCATGTTTTGCTGATGAAGTGAAAGCTAGTCAAGGGCTCAATTCTAAACGTGAATCACCCCCCGAATCTGTTTCGCGCAAGATTCTCCGCCACACTCTTCCGCTGAATCAAATCGCATTCGTCATAATACTTGCCGAAGCCTACTCATAATCCTGAATTTTTTGTTCAATTGGTCGTATTTTACGATTGACGTTGTTCCCTTGTATAACGAGAAAAAGCTTCCTTGTAATGAGACTACATCCGCGCATCGGATCGGTACAGCTGTTTTGCCGTGTTGTTTGTTATTTTTACAGCCATAGCCAACCACCCAACCATTATAGAACATTAGATTTCCATCTTGTTGGCCCTGCCATGAACCTTATGACCTGTGCTCGGTTATAATCTTCATCTATTATTGGGCAATCTTGATCACATGCGTATTTTTTTCACCACATACCCTGACATGCATCTTTTATATAATAACCCACAATCCTTTGTGAATATTTTTTAGAATTACTTATTTAGTTTCAATTTGATTTGCAAACTTCAAACTCTTACGGAAAAAAATAATTTAAAAAATGAACAATACCCGAACACATTGCATATTTTCTCAATTTTGGTCGATTTAGGAATATTAAATGCGCAATAATCAAAATCACACCGTGTACAAGCAAATCGCAAATTTGGTGTTGTTTGAGGTTATGGTAATCACATTGTTTTTGTTGACATCTCAGACGAATTTTTTTCTACCATGCAACCGGGGCATTTAAACACACATGACCCGGCAAAATGATCAGAGTTGTCTCCAAATATTCCCATCAATAATATCGTTTCACAAAACAATTTGGGTGGCGCTGTGCTGGGGCTAGCGTGGACTTTGCCAAGAAAGGGACTCATACAGCTAGGTGAATAATCGCAATGAAGTCATTCATGCAAACTGGTTGTAGTTGGAGTTCCGCTGGGGTTGATTCTGGCCACCAAACATCATCATACATGCAGTGTCTTCTGTTGAGGCTAGTGTGCCCGATTCCAAAACTCTTCACTGGGTGGTGGCACAATACAAAATTCTTGCTTATCTTCCTTTCAGAAGAGTCCATGATTTTCAGGTTCTAGTCATGAAAAGTTCCTTAAGTAAAGTTACTAAGTGACATTTAAATACATACAAAATCTTAAAGAAAAAACAAGACAGTTTAGTTCCCATTAAAAACATTTGGTAACGTGTTTTTCTTTTTATTTTTAGGTCTAATATTAAAGTTATGTGTGCATTGCCCGTTTTAATTGGGCAATTTTAGACCAGTAGTATGGGCTGCTTTAACAACCTGAGGGACATTTTCCTTCAATTTATCATTGCTTAGCACAACAAACATGAAATAGGCAAATAAGATGTGCAGACTGTATTCCAATTACCCATTCTGAATGGATTATCTGAGTTCATAATATAGGAACTATGTTCAGGGAATTAACATACTTTATGTACTTGATCGGGTTATTGTTATTAAGAAACTCAGAAAGTAACTGACTGGGTTAATTCTCCAAAGAGGTTACTCTATTGGATCTCATTTGCACTAATAATTGTCATAACCTTGAGTGCCATTGTTTATTGTTATTCAATCCATTTCTTCTTTTGTCAAGTAATGCAATCATGGTTTGATCCATGTACATCAATGGACACGTTATAGGTTCCAAGAAGTCAATTCAACCTTGGGATATATACTCCTGTAAAAATCCCCCACTTATGCATGTAGTCCCGTGTATAACTTTCTGCAACATCTTATAGTGGTGTGCGTAACATCGGTTTTCTTAACCCCTGGGCACTACCTGCCTATCGGCAGCAGCGAACAACCATTGATTGGGTACTCAAAGGGCTATTTCATGCTGTGTCCTGTAAGGAGCCAATCAAAGATGGTCGTGCAATGTAGTCACTGATTCAGCTCTCCATGCTTCTGGTGGGGAAACCAACAGGTCTACATTTGAGAGTCCCTATACACCCTTATAAAAGGTTGATATAAATCATATTCATTGAGGAATAAAATACCTTATCCAAAGAAACACGTATAGTTGGAGGGGGTAGGAATTTTTTTGTGCATGAGAATCTGAATTGATTGGTCCTTTTCTTATTTGCATTTATCACTAGCATCGTGGAGGTTAATTTAATGCCTGCATGGTGTGTAATCTTTCATCATTCTCACCTGGCTTGCATGCAAGACTGGCTGAAAAATAGTCCAGAGAGAAAATTACCATTTGGAACTTCTGTTATCAGTGCTACTCTCTTCACGTGCCACAAATATGGTTGTCAAAAAGATATAAAGATATTTCATTGTCTTTCTTCCAATGTTCAGACTGAAGGAGAATTTTATCCCAGGCCTGCTTCCCATACCCCCCACTGTGTAAAGTTAGGTATTACAAACACCTTAAAATAACTTAAAGGACAATATCATTGATTTGCTAATCCGAAAATCAAGAAATGATCAAAAATCAATTTTTGCATGTCTGCACACGTATAGGCATCATCCTAAATGCCCTACCTTAATAGCACCAGAACCAACCTAATAAGGACAAAATCTCCTATTTACGTACACTAACTACACACACTAATTGAAATGGAGATCGTATCTTTGAATACTTCCATTTTCTTCCTTTTCTGTCAATTCTTCAGTTGGAAATAGTAAATTATGAGAATTCTGCAGCTTATCCTTCACTTTAAGCTATATTCTGCAAATTTCAAATAGTTGACGATTTTTGGATAAATCACGATGTGTCTTTAAGCATGCTTGACATCTTTCAAACATGTAAATCTTTCCTTTGCATATTAAAGGTGCACGAGAGATTTTGAGGCACCCAATATCATGTCATAATAATTAAAGTTCAATAGATTCGACACCACAATTTCTTCCCTTGTATTTTGCTACGAAAGGTCTTAAAAGAGAGAAAAAGGTGATTTTGATTGCTTAATTCAATGTAAAATAGCTGAATTTCGTAGTTGCGCCTATACGAAATTAGAAATTCCACAATGTTGTACCAACGAAACATTTCTCATCTTAATCCTTTCAGACTTGGGGATATTTCGATAGAAGCTTTAACACCATTGTTAACAATCAGAATGTTCAATATTTTTTAGGGATACCTGTTATTTGAAATCTCCGTTGCACCTTTTAAAATGTTAGTCCCACCACAACATGAATCTTCTAAGATGTCCTAACTAACCGCTGAAAGTGAAACACACAAAATGTAAATCTGTCTCATCCAACTATCTTCCAGGCCATTAAGAATGTTTTTAGCATATGACAGGTGAACAAGATTAAAATTCTTTTAACAGGGCACCATTCTCAAAGCTTCAAGAGCATAACCTTTGAAGCGCCAAAAAAAGAAGGATTCATTTTACACTTTACATCAAATTTAAATGTCTGCTCAGAGATTGTCGAAATATTATTTTTTTGTGTATTAAAAACGTATAGTCCCCACTAAACAAGATGTAACCTAAATGCACATTCCGATTTGAGATGAATCGATTTTCGTTTTTGATGCAGTCAACATTTATGTGTAGCATTTAAATTACGTCCCATAGAAAGACTGTGTAAATAACAAAAATTCCGAACTCCGGAATTTTATAAAAAAGGTGTGATTTTCTATATGAAGGAATTCGATTAAGCTTACCAATTTCACACAGTGATGAGTATATGTACAAGCATTTATGTACATGCAAAAAACAGATTTTTTTGTGAAATTGGGGCCCCTCCTCCGGCAATCTCTGAGTCGGCCTTTAGTTTGGCAGTGTAACAAGCAGGTGTGTAGAGTGAAAACTACTTAGCATCCATTGGTCTTGAACAGTTTTTTAGCTAACCCAGAAACACCAGAGCATTGCCTGGACATGAAGCTAATACTTATTCGCCCTAAAATGTTAACTTGAACCTAGTTGGATCTGGAATAGTGGTTCTATATTTAGTGCATTGATATTGTGATTGTTGGTCAGATATAACAGTAACACACTTCGTTTAACATAGTGTAGTACAAGAGTGGTTTAAAAAGTGCAGCAGGTACATTCAGATTCACTTTTCTTTAGGGCTATTTCATGCTGTGTCCTGTAATGAGCCAATCAGATAGATGGTCTTTGCAATGTAGTCACTAGATTCAGCCGCTTCCAGGCTTGCTGGTGGGGAAACAACAGTCTACATGTGAGAGTCCTATACACCCGTATAAAAGGTTTTGATGATGATTCATATTCATTGAAGGAAAAAATACCATTATCCAATGGAAACAAAAGTAAGAGCGATTTGGAGGGGTTAGTAATTTTTTTGTGATGAGAATTTTATTGAGTGGAGTCCTTTTCTATATTTTTGGCCATCTTTTTATCACTAGCAATCGTGGAGGTTATTTAATGCCTGCATGGTGTTATCTTCATCAGATCTCCCTGGCTGCATGCAAAACTGGCGAAAAATAGTCTCAGAGATAAAATTACCATTTTGGGAACTTCTGTTATCAATGCTTACCTCTTGCACATGCCACAAATATGGTTGTCAAAAAGATTAAAGATAATTCAGTGTATTTCTCAAATGTTCAGACTGAGGAGAATTTTATCCCAGCCGTTCCCCTACCCCTACCACTTGTGTAGAGTGTAGGGATTACATTACAACTCTGTACAATAACTAAGGCACTATGCGATTGATTTTGCTAAATCAGAAAATCCAGAAATATCAAAAATCATATTTTTGCTGTCCTGTAACAAGTAGTAGCATCCTAAAATTCCCTACAAGTAATAGCAAACCATAACCAACCTAATAAGGACAAAATCCTCATATTTACGGACACTAATACAACACATAATTGGAATGGAGATTCGTACTTTTGAATACTTCCATTTTCCTTCCTCTTTCTGTCAATTCTTCAGTTGGGAAAAAGTAAATTATGAGAATTCTGCAGGCTTATCCTTCACTCTTATTAGCTATATTCCCTGCAAATTTCAAATATTTGACTATTTTGGATAAATCATTGATAGTAACCTAAAATGCACAATTCCGAAATTGAGATGAATCGGATTTTCGTTTTGATTCAGTTAACATTTATGTGTAGCATTACGTCCCTAGAATACTGTGTATAACCAAAAATTCCGAATCCGGAATAATTTTATAAACAAAAAGTTGTGATTTTCTATATGAAGGAATTCGATTTAAGCTTAGCAATTTCTCACAGTGATATGGACAAGCCTTATGTACATGCAAAAACAGATTTGTTTGGAAGAAATTGAGGGCGCCCTCCTCAGGAAATCTCTGAGTCGCCTTTAAGTTTGACAGTGTTAAACAAGCAGGGTGTGTAGAGTGAAAAAATACTTAGCCACTCCAGGGTCTTGAACAGTTTAGCTAACCCATAAACACAGAGTCAGTGCAATGGGACATGAGCAATACTTAGTTCAGCATAATGCTGAACTTGACCTAGTGAGATCTGGGAAATAGTGGGGTTTTCTTTTTAATGAGTGCATTGATAGGGGTGATTGTTGTGTGACAGAGTATAACATGAAACCACTTGGTTTAACAATAGGTGTAAGTACAGAGTGGTTAAAAAGTGCAGCAGGTACATTCAGATTAACTTTTGATGTAGGCTAATTCATGCTGTGTCCTGTAATGAGCAAATAAGATAGATGGTAGTGCCAAGGTAGTCACGGATTCAGCTATTCAGGCTGATGGGTTTTAGTTTTTCCTTTTTTATTTCTTTTTTTTTTCTTTTCTCTTTCGGGAAACAAAAGGTCTACATTGAGAGTCCTATACACACCTTATAAAAGGTGAGATTCATATTCATGAAGGCAAAACAAACTACCATTATCCAAATGGAAACAAAGTAGAGTTGGAGGGGTAGGAATTTTTTGTGCATGAGAATTATATTGATTGCAGTCCTTTTCTATATTTGCATTTATCACTAGCAATCGTGGAGGTTAATTTAATGCCTGCATGGTGTGTATCTTTCTATCATATCTCCCATGGCTGGCATGCAAGACTGGCTGAAAAATAGTCTCAGAGATAAAATGACCATTTTGGAACTTCTGTTATCAGTGCTGCTCTCTTCACATGCCACAAATATGGTTGTCAAAAAGATATAAAAGATATTTCATTGTATTTCTTCAAATGTTCAGACTGAAGGAGAATTTTATCCCAGGCCTGCTTCCCATACCCCTACCACTGTGTAGAAGTGTAGGGATTACATTACACCTGTAGAATAACTTAAAGGCACTATCATTGATTGCTAAATCAGAAAATCAAAGAAATTATCAAAAATCATATTTTTGCATGTCTGTAACAAGTATAGGCATCCTAAAATGCCCTGCAAGTTATAGCACCAGAACCAACCTAATAAGGACAAAATCTCATATTTACGGACACTAACTACAACACATAATTGAATGGAGATTCGTATCTTTGAATACTTCCATTTTCTTCCTTTTCTGTCAATTCTTCAGTTGGAAAAAGTAAATTATGAGAATTCTGCAGGCTATCCTTCACTTTTAAGCTATATTCCTGCAAATTTCAAATATTTGACTATTTTGGGATAATCACTGATAGTGTCTTTAAGCATGCTGTGAAATCTATTCAAAATGAAATATTTCCTTTGATATTAAAGGTGCAACGAGAGATTTTGAGGCACGCAACATATTGTGTCACATAGTAATTTCATATAGATTCGACACTCAACAGATTTCTTACCTTGTATTTTTGCTACAGGAAATGGTCTTAAAAGAGAGAAAAAAAGGTGATTTTGATGTGCTTATAATTCAATGTGAAAATAGGCTAATTTGTATTTGCTTCCTATACGAAATTAGAAAATCCACAATGTTGTACCAAAAGAAAAACATTTCTCAGCTTAATCCTTTCAGATGGGGATATTTCTGATAGAAAGCTTGACACGAGTGTAACAAATCAAATGTTCATATTTTGTATATACCTGTTATTTGAAATCTATCGGTGCACCTTTAAAGTTTCCCACCCTTAAAATGAATCTACTAAATGTCCTAACTAAACCTCTGAAAAGTGAATGCACGAAATGAAAATCTGTCTCATCCAACTATCTCATCCGTTCCATTAAGATGTTTTTAGGAAGTATGACAGGTTGAACAAATTCTTTTAACAGGGCACCATTATGCAAAGCTATCAAGAGCATAACTTTGAAGCGCCAAAAAAAGAGGATTCATGTTACGATTTACATCAAATTTAAGGTTGGCAGTGTAAACAAGCAGGGTGTGTAGAGTGAAAACATACTTAGCATCCATGGGTCTTGAACAGTTTAGCTAACCCATAAACACAGAGTCAGTGCCCTGGGACATGAGCTATACTTAGTTCAGCATAATGTTGAACTTGACCTAGTTGAGATCTGGGAATAGTGGTTCTATATTTAGTGCATTGATAGGGGTGATTGTTGTGTGCAGATATAACAGTAAACCACTTGCTTTTAACAATAGGTGTAAGTACAGAGTGGTTAAAAAGTGCAGCAGGTACATTCAGATTCACTTTTCTTCTTCAAGATCCAACATTTCTAGCCCTCTATCAGTGTCATCTTTTAAAAAAAAAAAAAAAAAAAAGTAGACACGTACATGGCGCTATTTCCCGGCTATTTCACATTGGAAGGCCGTTTCCAGCAGCCGTTGTATTATTATCGGGGATCCCCGATAATAATTATTTTAGTACAAAATTCCTTCGCTTGTGACACACAGACATTTTCGATCTTAACCATTCACAGGTATAGTTTACTAGCCAGTTACCAATGCAATCGTGTAAAAATCTCCAAATTTTTGAAGAATTGGGGGCGCTCTTCAAAAAAATGTGCTAATATTGCTTTAAGCATGCTGTGACATCTATTCCAACATGTAAATATTTCCTTTGCATATTAAATGTTATTCCCACCATAAAATGAATCTACTAAATGTCCTAACTAAACCTCTGAAAAGTGAATGCACGAAATGAAAATCTGTCTCATCCAACTATCTCATCCGTTCCATTAAGATGTTTTTAGGAAGTATGACAGGTTGAACAAATTCTTTTAACAGGGCACCATTATGCAAAGCTATCAAGAGCATAACTTTGAAGCGCCAAAAAAAGAGGATTCATGTTACGATTTACATCAAATTTAAGGTTGGCAGTGTAAACAAGCAGGGTGTGTAGAGTGAAAACATACTTAGCATCCATGGGTCTTGAACAGTTTAGCTAACCCATAAACACAGAGTCAGTGCCCTGGGACATGAGCTATACTTAGTTCAGCATAATGTTGAACTTGACCTAGTTGAGATCTGGGAATAGTGGTTCTATATTTAGTGCATTGATAGGGGTGATTGTTGTGTGCAGATATAACAGTAAACCACTTGCTTTTAACAATAGGTGTAAGTACAGAGTGGTTAAAAAGTGCAGCAGGTACATTCAGATTCACTTTTCTTCTTCAAGATCCAACATTTCTAGCCCTCTATCAGTGTCATCTTTTATATTACATTGTATGTGTTAAAATTATTTTGACAGCTGTGTAAACCATTAAAGGTGCATTTCGTGATCATAATACATATTTGTTCATAGTTTACTAGATATCCCCGAGAAAATGTTATTTCCAATATTTCATTTAATTCTGATTGATGTTATGAGCCAATCCTTGTATAACGGTGCCCCCTGTGTTGTAATTTCTGTTTGTTTATGAAATTACAAATTTCTTCCAGAGTAGATTGAATTTTGCGGAAACAAACCAAGGTGAAAAGTCATATCACTTCAAAGATGGCCATGTACCTGGGCATTAACCCTAGCACAGCTAAGTCTCACCAAAACTCACTGTGTTAATTGAGAAAAATGCACTAAGTCCAGAAAGTAGAGATGACGTCATCAAACCAAGACTCATATGGGCACGAAATCGCTGGCCGGGCCAGCGACATCGCCGTAGCGTGCTATCCCGGGTCATGGGGCTGGGGCCCGAAGGGCCCTGGGTTCGAATCCCACCCGAATGTGCGACTTTTCTTGTTCCCGTCTTCCCTCACTCCTTCAGTTCCTCCCGGGAGAAACCGACGTCAGGGTTAGGGTTATACAAGTCAACTACAACTACTGCCCTAAATACTTCAAAAAGAAGTTTTTTTTGTGAAAGCAGCAGCTCATTAAAGTGACAGGAGGAGATTTTTTGAGGATACAAATTTCTCTCAATTTTCACTGGATTGGTTGTGGACCACCTACCGAGAACGTTTCAAAGGTTTATTGAACAAACAAGTACAAAAGAAAACCGCAAACTTTGTTTTGAACTTGTCTGCTATCGCAATCGTCCCCGTAGAAAACCATGCTTTGACTTTCTGTCGTGCACGACAGAAAGTACTAAATCATCATCTTATTACATAAAGACGGCGTATTCGACTAATTCACTTCAGGTGTGATCTAATACATTGGTAAGCATTCCAAATATGCAAAAAACCGGGGTTCGACAAAAATTGGGGGCGCTTCTTTCTGGAAATCTCATGTCTCTTTAAATCCTTCTTTTGGAAAACATTTGCATCATAACTAAGGCACTATTGCGCATGTGCATCTAGTATTCAGAAAACGACTGCACTAGTCTTCAAAAACGGTGATCGATCACGAAAGTGGAGCGATCATCTGCTCGGTGTGAAAAGCCTTTAATGTTTGCTTCTTATATCTTCGTGGACAGCGCCCACATACAACAGGGTGTGGTTAGCCATTACAGACCTGCTAAGATTTGGCACTAATGAATAACAATGCAATGTATATTTTTTTTGTTTCCAATCCCAATCCAGGGTTCGTATACTCATCTCAGATGAAATAGAACACAATCTCCTTAGTGTTGAAGTCATAGGCCAGCTGGTACTGAATACACTATAGCATTCAGAAATCCTGGTATTAACTGAAGTGTGAAATGTCAAGGGCACTATGAGCTAGTAAAAGCTCAATTCCCTCGGCACAGTTCAGTGGCTTTCATTCACCAATGTATTTAGAAAATACCCCCCCTGGTTTTTGGGTATGATGTATGATACCCAGATCACACAAGGTCAGTTCATGTCAATGCATGTACAAGTACAACTTACTGAACTGTGTCCTTGGTGAATGAGCATATTGTAACTCATAGTGACTATCAGTTCAAGAATTAGGGGACTTACTGAAGAAGCTTCTGGCATGGTAGTATTAATTAATGAATATGTTGTGCTTCAGACTCTATGCTTAATCAGGTAGCCTCAATATATTTAAAACCAAGGGGATTATTTTCCTCTAATGAATTTCCAGGGTTGTGCTACTATGTCTTTATACTGTCCACACTTTTGGCATGCGTGAAAAGTTCAAAGGGATAACTAGGAATGTGCATGTATTAAAAAAGCAGGATGCATGCGTACATTTGGGCAATGAAATGTTTTGTTGAATCTGTTGAAATGTTTTCCTGGATAAAATTGGTTCAAAGATGTAAGTATTACATCAACTTAAGGGATGGCAAGACCTCAAAACATCTATGGTTTTAAGGTGAAGTTTGAATAAACCTTCTTCCAGTGACATCTAGGGGTTTCTTCCCCCGCCCCCACTGCCTATAGATCTGTACATTAAATCTATTGCTCCTCTACCAACTCTGGCTTGTTAGCTTAATTGGTAAGAGTGCCGTGCTAATAGGTAATACAGCTTAATACGGAGGTTGCCGGTTCGAATCCGACCCATCACACTTTTTGTCACACTTGCATTTGTTGGCCATATCCAGGGAAATATTAATTTGTAGCAACACATTGTTCAAAAACACTATTTTGTGTTCTTCTAATCAAAAATTGCAATAGAACAATCCATGTTGAAGGTTTTGGGAAAACTCATATGTGTATGTGCCTTGAATATGATATACCATTTGACAGTCAGTGATTTCAGGGAAAATACGGAGCAAGGGGTTCTGATGATAATACATGTACATATTTCAGCAATCTAGCAAATGCTTGATTATTAACTTTTATACTAAATTTAAGCTTTCATTTTCTGATTTGTTTGGTTTTCGCCTTGCCTTAAGGCAGGAAGGACACATAGGTGATCACTTTGTCCACTGTAGTCTGTTGTCTGTGGTCTGTTGTTGTTGATGTCTGTTGTGAAAAAGGGTTAAAATTTGGCTTGTAATATCCTCATATTTGAGGGATTTAAACAAACTGGGGTCACGGTGAAACACATCATAGCATCCCCCACGTTCTTGATGAGGTAAAAGTCACAGGCCAAGGTCAAAGGTCACATGCCAAGTCAAAGGTCACATACCAATGTCAAAAGTCTGTGAGGTCAAGTGTAACAATGATGGTGAAAATTTAAAGATGACCTCATTGAAAAGTGGAAGCTTCAATTGGAACCAACTTGAATCACAGGTGCAACATGAGATCCTCATTTGTGATGAGGTCAAAGGTCACATATCAAGGTCAAAGATCATTTAGGCCTATCATTACTAACCGCGAAGGCAGGCGACAAAGGGGTCCGAGGACGGGTGTATTTTTGACATTATCTCATATCCATGCCGTATGTGTTGTTGACTTGTTGATTTTGTTGAATTGTTTTTGTTTTGAATAGCCAAACTTCTTCTGTTAGAATACCAAATTAAGAACTGAACTTTGGTATTAGTAAACGTCTATTAGTTTGCTTTTCAGTCCCAACCAAAACGCGCAATAAAATATGTGAAGTTTAATGATGTATGCTTACATTATTGCACATGTTGAAAAACAGGGCTCAAATAGAAACTCTTCAAAGATAACTATGGCCTTAAACCTTATTTTCTGTAATCAATTTAGAACCCGATCCGAATGCAATGTTGGTGTTGTGTTGTATTGAGAGCCTATGTAGTGTCAGCTTGAAGAGGAATTCAGTGGCTTCCACAGCAATGTTCTTTCTTGTCAAAAGGATCATCTTATTTTGAGCACTGATACGAGCCCCTAATTATTAAAGCAATATTAGCACATTTTTTTGAAGAGCGCCCCAATTTTTCAAAAAAATTGAGATTTTTACACTGTTGCCTTGGTAATGGCTAGAAAAAAAAAAACTATACCTGTGAATGGTTAAAGGAAATATGTCAAGATTTTGTCAAGCTCAGTTGGGACTTACATTCATAAAAATATGTACAGACATCACAAATTCCCGAAAAAGAAGACATTTGATGTAAAATTAACAAAATAGAGGCATTTTAATTTTTGTTTTTGAAATACGAAGAAAACGGGCGGATTTTTCGCCACGGCTTATTGATCAAAAAGCGCCCAATTTCGCTTCTCGTGACGTCAAAGTGACTGAAAAAAAACATAGTGTTGACTCGAATTGTTATTGCGGACACTGTAATTATTGATGGATAATGAAAGTAATAATAACATTTGAAAATAAGTTACAGAATGACATATTTTGGTTCATTCGTTGTGTTTTAATTATTATGGAAGTGGGGCAACCACTGCGATATGCGGTCACAACGACGTTAAAATTAATGGATGCGTCCTCACGTTGACGTCACCATTTGCCTGCGTTATGGATTTGTCGGAATCGTTTCGGTAGCTATTGGGCGGAAAATTAAAAGGGCAAAATACTCAAAATGTGGACAATTTTCAACTTATTTGAGTTATATGTAGTCTACGTTACTTAAGCTTTCCATCCAGACCAAATTTTCCAAATATTCAGAATCATGACATATTTCCTTAAGCTCGAAGATGTTGTGTGTCACAAACGAAGGAGGCAAGGAATTGTACTTTTTTTAAATTAGAATATTAGTATCGGGGAGCCCGATAATAATTCAACGGCCCTCTGGGGAAACGGCCTTCCAATGGGAATTAGCCGGGGAATAGCGCCATGTACGTGTGTCTACGCTCACCATTAGTGTTTTATTGGGCAGGGCAATTCAAGTTAGAGGTTATCTTTCGAGGTGGCACTATGTCATCAGGACGGACATAAATGTAGCATTTCCAGATCTGCCGTTAAGTCCAATCGGGATCCCAATTCTAAGACAAAATCGCTTATTTTATGATAAATAAGCATTTCTTAGCATTCTCGTTTCGAGGTATAGTTCTAGACCATTACCAACGTAACTGTCCAAATATCAACTTTCGAAAATTGGGGGCGACTCTTCGAAAAAATGTGCCATTATTGCTTAACTGTATAGTTTCAAAAAGTATCCTAACCCTTCCCCAATCCAACAGATCAGTAGTATGATAGGGTGATTGTTAGAATAAAAAACTATTTCCAAAAACCAACCCCGACCAAGTGAATTAAAGGAGGTTGTGATTAGGGATGTGACGTTGTACACATTTGCACACATATTTGAACGGAAAGACCATTGACACGGTTAAGAAATTTCATATACGTT
The DNA here is from genome assembly GCA_023653785.1 of Ophioderma brevispina. Lineage (NCBI taxonomy): Eukaryota > Metazoa > Echinodermata > Ophiuroidea > Amphilepidida > Ophiodermatidae > Ophioderma > Ophioderma brevispina. The sequence continues at coordinate 47,615 of JAMKCH010031285.1, read as the reverse complement.
TACACGTGAGCAAAAAAAATCCCACAAATGCATTGCAGTGTGCTTGCAGTGTGCCTATACGTACTTGTACTTAAACCACATCAGTACTTAGGGGATTTAAAGGATCAAGAAGTTTAAGAACCACAAGACATTTCATAATCATGCTAAAAATTCCCTAAGTACTAGCACCTGGGCCTAAAAATGAGTGTAAAAGTCCAGGGTTTTTCTTGTTAAGAATAGGCATTTTGTGGGGATCTCATCACCTTATAGAAGTGAAATTCCCCAAACGGGTGCATGGTGGGAGTGACTCATACAGTATTTGGGTGTGAGCCTGATTGAAGGGTGCAAACATATGGAGGAATCAGTGAGGTTTGGCATTGGTCTGCAGTACCTGGGTTTGCTTATTGTGATGGTGCGTGGTGAGGGAGGTGGGAGAGGGTTTGCAGGCCTGCTGTTACTTGATATACAATAGCTCAAGGTTTTTAATTCTCTTTTTTTTTAAATATAGGCCTATATTGGTATTTTGGTACACAGAATTGGACATTTATTATAGATATGATACTCTCACTTATAGTACAGAGAGGGAGAAAGAAAACTTTTTACTGAATGAGGTTTATTCCTTAAAGGATGGAAAGCATTATAGTGTGGGTTGGTATGTCAATGAAACCGTTCCCGTAGGATTTGTGTGCTAAAATTGATTTTCTTGCTGAATTTCATTCAATAGGGACCACTCTGTCAGAAAATGATGGGGTGCAAATTTTCAGACTGCTGCCCCTTCTTTAAGGGGGGTAAATGTTACTACAGGGAAAATTTTTAAATCGAGTTAAATTGTGTTTTAATGTACACTAACGGGTTAGTCTCCGTATAAGGATTAGAAAAGCATATATTTGCCTATAGGTTCCAACCTTTAGTTAAAGCGCTAAAGCCCCATAATGGTTCAAGGTCATCCTGGGGTAAAATTTACCCAATGCTCCGATTTTGTTGAAACTGATGATACGTTGTTTGTATTGTCTCACAGGATCCAAAAATGTATTATTTACAGTGTGTGACATTTGGTTGGCTAATTACATAGCAAAATGTAGCAAAGGTCTACATGGTCTATGGGGGTCACCAAACTTTCCCTGGATGTCACAATGGTAATATCACCAAAACATTTAAAATTCATTTTCTGTTTCAGTCTGCTACAAGGAATCATTTGACACCACTCTCAACAACATCGGGTCATTTACCCCAGTGGACCTTGAACCATATGGGGCTATACCGCTGTAACTAAAGGTGGGAACCTAGGCAAATATATACTTAAATCCTTATGAGGAGACGAAAGCGTTAGTGTACATTAAAACCACACTTTACCTCGATTTTAAATTTTCCCTGTGAATCCCCCAACATTTCCCCCTTTAAGCAGGAGGGGGCCCTCAGTCCGAAAATTTGGCACCCCATATTTTGAAAAGTTTATGCCCTATGAATCCAAAACAGCAACAAAATCATTTAGCATGAAATCATACGGGATACACACCAACCTACACTATTCTACAATGGTCGATTTTCATAATACAATATATAAAAATGTCCATCCTGATGATTTAGATTGTAAAAATTAGGCCTTTGTATTTGTGTAATAATTGTTCTTACCAGTTATCTGTAACTGAAATGTTAAAAGCTCCATAACACCTTTACAATGTGTCCTCAAAGACTTTCACTATTAAGCTCACTAAATGTTTGATAAAATCTGAAACAGTCATTCCTTATGTGGTGACACATGAAGAATTGTTTAACGTACTTGGAGGTGTACACCAGGTATATATTGGTGTTACTGTGGAGTACATGTGTGTGATATTATGTTAAGTATTCAGTGAGTTATTGGGTGGAGGTGGGAGGGTCTTGATTTTGGGGGTTGGGATGTTACGGCTGGGATTCTGTAAGCTGACCCCTAAAATACACAAATTGACAAACATGATAACAAAAAATATAACGCAGGAGGCGGTAACTCCAATTAGAGTACACAGAGTCCAGAACCATATCTAGACCCCTTGAAGTGGTTCCTTTGCATGTAGAAGCACACCAAATAGGAATTTGATGTGTTTCTAGGGTGTTTTTACAATCAAAAGTAATCAAAATAGGTGCCCGATTGTTCTGAAAGGGCCAGTTCCTTTCTCAATCACAGCCAAAAATGTCCCTGCCATGATCGCAGGGGCAAAAGGTGAAAAAAGGGCTGCTTTAGCCACAAATATCATGTTTTCTACCAGTTTTCTGAAATTTTCCGAGGGGACACTCTGCCTCTCTGCCACCATGGCTACTTTCACGGTTTAGATAATACTAGGTAGTTCATTTTGTCTGTATTTTTGTGTGATTTGTGTGCAGGTTACAATTACCATCTGCAGCAATTGGCCCTGACATCCCTCATGTTCTTAATGAGCTTGGGTAAGTATATGATGAGCACTTTATTTGAATACTAAAGTGGTATTGTGCCCTCTAACAGGTTGTTTGAACTGTGCAATAAGCTGTCATTGGCCAGAAATACCCATCAAGGCCATACTATTTTATGCCAAGTCTTGGTGCGTTGGTCTTGAAATGGTTCTTCATAGTTGAACAAGGAACCATTTCAAGATATTTTGAGCGTCCCCTAATACATGGCAGCACAAGAGTGGATCACCTAGAAGCCATTGCACATAACGACCTTGTTGCACTCACATGAGATTTATCCTTGGATACAAAGTGGAAATTATTACTCTACATTAATGCTTGTGAGTTTTGTTGCACCAAGAAGGCCAAAATTAAGTCAGAGATGTAACTTTCCCGACAGTTCCGGATTCCGGACAAAACAAAAATATTTGTAAGATTTATTTCAATTTGAAGTGTTAATGTAAGGTAAACTACATCAAAAATCCAAGTTTTAAGCAAACTATATGAGACCATTTCCACTGAAATTACAGCATTTTTATGTCACCGCTTACTATAGGTGGGGACGATAGAAATAGTAGGCCTTGTTTCGTCCATTGTCGGTTTATGGCGTTGTTTGTTCATCAACTGGTTAAAAACACTTTATCATGAAAAACTACATGTTTTGCATCTTTTTTGACTATAAAGTCATGTGTGTCATAAGGTCAAATACAGTGTTATAAATTAATTATGAATAGGTGTTGTCTGGTGTCAAATCTAGCAAATTTGAAAAAAGGTTTATTATCTTATGTTCAAATGTCTAACTTGTCTAAAAGAGTAAGTATAGCTTAATGTTTGTAGAGTTGTGTCAATATCACAAAAAAACCTCTTGTTCAGTTTCGTTCATGTTTGCTCAATTGGAGCCGGGTCATTGCACTATTGCTGACCCCTGCGATTATAAAAAAGACTACTTAAAAGTTGCCTGGTTTACACTGATTTTGTTTATTAGTGTTGTGGTTTGTATATTTGTTAATGATGGCGCTTTGGTATGGCGTTAGTGTTTGAGCGTTTGAGGAGTTGATCGCTAGTTGGGTTTGTTGCTTAAACGTTGGTCTGGTTTTAGATGTTGAAATAGTTGTTGGCGAAGTGTGTTTGTTCTGGGCCATTCCAGTGAGATCGTGAACATGTTGACATTTTATATTTGATCGCGTAGTAGGCGCATGTATATAAGTGATCGAGATGATTTGTCTGGCAGTTTAGCTTTGATTCTCCTCTGTTGATGGTGATTTGAGTCGTCTTGTTATTAATTTATGAAGTTGGTTGTTGCTTGCAGTGGTTGGTGAGGGGGGAAAGTCTCCAAAGTTACTGATTTTAACTGTGTTGATTGAATTTGATCCTTGCTCTGTGATGTGTGTTTGTTGGAAAGTGTTCTGGGTTTGGCGCCGACTGTGTGGTATGATTGTGTCAGGTTCTGGTTTCGTAGTGCCGGCTGTGGCTGCGACGTCCGCTTCTTCGTTGCCCGGAATGCCGATGTGAATGTGAACCAGTGATGATGAAATTTTGTTGCTGTCTTTTATGTCGTTTGAATGTCTGTATTCAATGCTATGTTATCCCGATGTGGGTTGCGGATGTTTTCGATTGCACCATTGGCGGTGTCTGTGTGGATGACGTGTTGTTAGCCGGATGTTTGTTGTTTTTGAGTCGCGGATTGCTTCGCGAATGCTGCCAATTCTGTTGGTTTTTTTTATACCGTGGAGCAGCTCTCAGATGTCGAATGATTTTGTGGTATGTGGTGCTACAAAGCACATCCACAAGGGCGTCTTCGTGGGACGAGCCGTCAGGTGTAGGAAACAAGTGGATCAGAGTTTGTCGACTCTGCATCTGCGATGCGTTTGTAGGCCGAGTTTCTTCTACTATTGTGGGTGGAGCTGAGGTGTTTGTTATCATAAGACGGTGAATGCGAAGTGTCCGCGACACGTTTGGACCATGGATCAGAGTGCTGAATAGTTTCTGGGATGGGGTGCGCTCTTGGCTGTGAAGGTTCCAAGGCGTCTGCAGTTTGGAGGAGCCATGTGTTGTCGGTAAAGACTTACCGTGATTTTGTTAGGCTCTTTCGAAGATTTGGTCGTGTTAGAGCGTGTTCGTGTTGCGGAGGACTTGTCGGACAAGATAGATGTCGTGCTATGTCGGAACTGAGTGGGCATAGTTCTGCTTCGGGCTGACAGGTTTGGACGTTGGCACAGGAGGCGCGCCGAGAATTGTGCGAATAGCTTGGTTCTGGAGTGTTTCGAGCTGTTTTCGGGTCGTTGTTGTTGCGAAGGCGTAGCCATAGTCTAAAATCGGACGAACGGTGGCTTGATCAATTTTGCGGAGTACTTGCGAGTTGGCTCCTCCGGGAAAACCGCTTATGGCCCGCATTGGTTTAGACGACTTTGACCCTTTTGACAGTATATCTGTGTGTTGTGAGAAGATGAGATGTTTATCAATGATGAGGAAACCAAGATACTATTTTCGGAGACCCATTCAATGGCCTGATCGCACAATTGAAGTTGGAAATTTGGGGTCGGACCTATTTGGAAGTCATAGCTTGGTTTTGGTACAGAAAATTTAGACCTAGTCAATACGTGATTAGACTGCGTGAGTCGAGGCTTTTGGCAGCTGCGTCGGAATCCTTGGTTGAGACAATGATAATCATCAGCGTAAGCAAACATGCTGGTCATAGGTGCGAGCTTGGTTGACCATAATAATTTCATCGATAAGAAAATTGAACAGTGTTGGGACTAAGAGGGCTGCCTTGTGGAGTGCCGTTTTCAAACTGAAATTAGATTGTGAGCGCCTTGGAACTGGACTCTACCTTGTCTGTTGTTCAGAAAAAAGTCCTTGCACCAGCCAATTAGCTTTGCTCCGAGACAGCTTTGATCATGGGTGTATGATGGCCAATCTGTGTTGGCGAGTTCGAATGCCTTTTCGAGGTCAAGAAAAACCGCTGTGATTTATGCCGAAGTGATTTGGAGTTCTTTGCGCTGGAAAATTTAGTTTGATTAGTGCCGCGTATTGCGTCCTCCGTGCCTACGCCTTCCCGAAATCCAAGGAGGTTGGGGTGAAACGGGTCTGGCTGTGTACTATTGATTCGCCCGACGAGAAACCATTAGATTCCATAAAGTTTGCTGATGCATGAAGAATGCGAGATCGGTATGAAAAGCGTCTTGAGCGGTTTGGGAATTGCGTGCGAGGTTGGCTTTTTTCCACGTTTCCGGAAGTTTCATGTCGTCCCAGACTGATTGATATTACATCGAGAATGAAAGTTTTTAGGACATCTGGGGGCGTACGTACCATTGAAAACGGAAATTGATCAGCGCGGGGGAGTGGTGTCGTGTCTATGTTCAGTTGCTGTGTGAGTTCATGTATGGGGAAGGAGTGTCTTGGGGGTGTTCTGGGTTTATGGCGCTATTTTGCCTGTTTGTGTCGAGTGTTTGCTAGGGTTTGAAGTTTGGCGGATGTGTGTGGGAGAGGTTGTGTGAGCTGTGGACCGCGGTCGGCGAAGTTTACATTAATTCTTCAGCTTATTTGTGGGTCTGGTGTTCGAGTGGTAGAAGTCCTGCTGCCGCCGATCATTTTAACCGTTGCCACAGGACTTTGCTGTTTGTTTGTTCGTTGAGTGTTTATGTCCACTATCCAAATTGGGTTTTGCTTCTGAACATGTTTTGCGATGTATGCTAATGGCTTCTGAAAGTTGTGCTTTAGTGGTTTCTGTTGGGGTTTGTCTGTGGTGTTTGAGTCGATAATTTACCTTGTTCTTTGTTATTTTTATGCATCAGTGTAGTACCACGCATTTCGACGTATCGGACCAGATGTGCTTCGGGTATTTGCTTTAGTTGCTGCGTTGTGAATGGTATTGGCGATGTAGGCGGTTTCTTGAAGTGTTGGTGTCGTGTGGGGGTTTTTTATGTGTTCTTTATTTGTTTTTGACAATCATCTTGACAACGATGAACTTTAGTGTCAATTTTTTCAGAGTGCAAGATGACAAGCACATCCTAGGGCTTGGTGAGGGAGCCGGGGCCAATATTCTCATCAGATATGCTGTGAGTATGTTGTATTATAACTTTCAGCCACACATTGTGTTGAATTTGGTCATGATCTGCCAAGTTTATGCAAAAATGTCAGAGAATATTTAAAAACTGTGATCAGTCTTTTGAATTATTTGACTCTTTTTCTGGGTTATTACAGCTGTGATCTTAAAGAATTTTTCCGTATCAAGATTTTTTTGGCTAAATTTTATGCCGTTTTATCTGTTTTTGACCTGAATTGTGTTTGTAGCCTAATTAACATGCTATTTTGGAAGATTTTCTGGATTTTCTCCCCAAAGCCATCACACCCTTATAATTTAGCTGAAGAGTGAAACACCATTTTGCATGATGCCAAGTTGAACACTCTCTTTCGCTGACTTCTGTATTACTCAGTGTTAACTCCAACCATGCCAAATTGGTCCAGCAAAATGGCAGACTGTCAACCAATGGAAATCACACTCTTCATGTTTCTGAATGATAAATGATATTAGGCCAAAAAACAAGTATGTCTTGGAAGAACTGCGAAATGTGTTTTTTTTTCATTAGAAAAATGCTAATACGAAAGCGGGATTGTTTTTAATTGAATTGACCACTTTTGTCATTGTTGGCAACTTTTTTTACAAATATCTTTCAAGTAAGCAAAAACTTAAAAAAATGCACTAAAAAGACAAATTTTAAAATGCGTGCAGGCTTCTGAGATAAACTGTTTTTTTCGTGGACACAATTTGCAAGCATAATGGACAATATTGTTTCCTAAAGGACAAAAGCAAGAGGCAAGTGATCGGTTTGGTGTGCTGGAGTGCACTATGACCACCGCTAGCTTCGCAGAATGGGGACCAAGAAAAGGTGAGAACATCATCAGCTTTGGTGATTGTCATCACTACAATACACAGCTAACTTCTTTTAAGAGCTGACTTGAAGAACCTCTGATTAGGCCACAGGTTACAGACGCAAGGGACCACATCGCAGCCCAAAAGAGGTGGTCAACATCCCACCTAGGAATACATGCAGTACCTTAAAGGCACATCAGTGATTTGCTAAATCAGAATCGAAATAAAATCATCAAAAATCATACAAAAAATCAGATTTTTGTAACAAGTATAGGTATCCTAACATACCCTGCAAGTGATTATAAAAGCACCTATAAGATCAAAATCGGATGTTTTTAGTATTACTGTCCGTATGGACACTGATATCAACACGTAATTGAATGGGATTCACATTTGTGAACACTAGGTGTTCTCCTTTCTGTCATTTTTTCAGTTGGAAACTTACCGTATGAGAGTTCCTACAACTTATCTTCCTTTTCAGCTATTAATACAATTTTCAAATATTTTGTATCTTTGCATTAGTCACTGTATGTCTTTAACCATACTTGTAAAGCTCCAGAATGCATCCTTTAAAGAGGCCTATTATGCTTAAAAACTAGTGGGGACACACTCAAAAAAATTTTGAAATTTCTCTCGGCAAATTCAATGAGTTGGCCCATGAAACAATGTGATGTAAACATTGTCTGTCACTGCCACATCTGAAATATTAACTTATTAACAAAAAGGGTTAGGATGGGAAATGCACCTTTAGGCATTTTTGCAAAACAATTCAGGCATGAGGAACACCCAGATTTGTTTTTTTTAGTTGCAAATCCATATATTTTCTTAGATTTCAAGCTGTTTTAAACTGTTCTAAGATGATGGTCTGCTATTTTCATTTTCCCTTCATATGAGTTTAATCTCATGCCTGAAAAGCAGTTTTTATCAATTCTTTACTGTGAAAAACCAGTGATAGAAGGATTAGTCAGACTAGCCCTCGGTCTCAATAAAAATATCCTACTCTTCTATAAGCTGGAGTCTATGTTATGTACTGTTAATGTTGTTGAATCACCCTATGTATATTATACAGGTGGACCTCACGTTGGCGTCATGGAACCTCTCCACCACGGCATGTAATGCAGCCGCAGAGAAATACATTCTCTGGCATCACCTTGGAAGTAAGTGTTTGCACACAAATTAATCTGAAATGTTATTTCCCGTGCATGAACCATGGTTGAAATTATTGTTATCCGCAGGTCACATCCTGGAAACTTAAAACCATGGTGGAATGAGTGAGTCGGCAGAGAAGTATATTCTCTGGCATCACTTGGGACATGTGAGTATGTATGTGCGTGTAGGAATGGAATGAGGATCATATCTGCTTAGTAGTTATGTCCAAAAGACCATCACTCATACAGATCTGTAGTACTGTTAGTCCATGAAATCTTGCTCATTGCTCATAAAAAATATTGTTTACCTCCTAAAAAGGAGCAAAAATCCAAAAGTTAAGCAAAAGATGCAAATTTGTTTCTGTGAATCTTTCATGTTTTTCCTCCGTTCAACACTACTCGCACTTTGATGGCATTGACCACTGTTTCAGGAATGCCATAGTGACGAAGATTTGAAAAGATGAATTAAAGGCTTCCCCTTGATTCGATTAAAGTGACAGTATCTGAAGGTGGTGGGGTGGGTCTTTGAATCTCCATAAATCCTTCGCCTACCTTTCCCCAAGAGTTCATGGATAATTTTCCATTGGTGGTTTAGTCTCCCAGCTCATCAGCAATTGAGTTTCCGTTTTTCCTATCTGTTTTTGTCAATCTGGCATAAAAAGCACATCCTGGTGGCCAATAGGTAACACAGAGTCGAGCTCAATACCGTACATTGAGGATTTAAATGGTATGCACAAATACTACTCTCCATTGCTGGCAAGTATTTTGGGAAAACAATTTATTTTTTTTGGCACAATGAAAAAACGAATTATCATCTTTCTGAAAAGAAATCGAAAAGACTAAATATTTTATATTCCCATCCATTCCAATTCAGTGGGTATGGTTGGTGACTGTCCCCATTGATCTGGACTGTCTGGGATAACCCTCTGACCCTGTTTTCTAACGTCAAGACCTCCTGAAAAAACCAATAACGTCAGTATTCAGTTGACACATTGCATGGAGAGATTCGTTTATAGGGTTACACTATGACTGCGTCCATTTGATTTGCTTTGGGCATTAATCACATTACAACAACAACAGTTGCTTTTTTATTGCACAAAGAGTACACTCATCAAATCAAATTGTGAGCTTCATAACGAAAGGGTCCTGCAGCATAGCTGGCAGGGCAACTTTGCAATCCGTTGTGGTGCGTGTGTAATGTATGAATGGCCCCCTCACTAAGTGTATTTTTTTTTAAAATTGACCCAATTGAAAAGTCAAGTTCAATTGGAACCAAACTTGTGTCCATGGTGCAACCATGTTGATACGGTCAAGGTCATGTTGCCCAGGTCAAAATGGTCATGTGAGGGTCAAGTTGAAAAATCGGCTAAAAATGTAAAATTGACCTTATTGAAAGTTGAAGTTCTAACTTGGAGTCATAAGTGCAACATGGGATCCCTCATTTGTTTGATTGGGTGGGTCAAAATTCATGTGCCTAAGGTCAAAGGTCATGTGAGGTCACTTTTTTAAGAATAGGCTGGGCTGTTCCCAGTTTTTATTTCTTTGACCTAGTGAGGAGCCCACGCGCCGGCCCTCCCCCCGAAAGCCGAGAAACCGTGAAATTCTGTTTTTGTTTATTTTTATCCATACACATTACCACATACAAGACTTATTTTTTTTCACCATCATGTATGAACTTTCAGTCAAGTTCAATCAAATCAGCTTGTGCCCAGGGTGTATATTGTGACAAAAAATGGCAGCCTGGATTGCATTGCATATCATTCTATTCTCTCATATCAATCTTTATATTTTAATCTCTGATAAGAAAATATTTAACTTTGGTCTGTAGTAAGATATACTATGAACAGCTGCTTATGTATGATATGACTCACTTACCTGTGGACTGTCATAAGCTGAAACCAAGTTTAATGTTATCAAAACAAACCAGACTTGGTTATACTGCATTGCATGACAAGAGAACCTTTCAGTTTAACTTACTGTAATGAATGCTGTACCATAAGGCCATAAAGCAAGTTGCCATAATTGTTCCGGATTTATACACTACTCTGTAGTGATACAAATTGATGTAAATAGCAAGCATAAATTTTAAGAGAAATCCTGAGCAACCTACCCAGCAACCCAAGTACTGTACTTGGATGCTGGATTGACTTTGTGTAATTTTTATCAGTCCAAATATCTGGCGAGAAATGTTTAGACAAGTTAACATTTCAAGTAACTTTCAAAAAAGTAACACTACATTTCAAGTACTGAAATGTACTGATCATTAAAAGTACACTTCCAGTACAGATCAAAATACATTTCCTGGTACTTGTCTTTTAAACCAGGGAGAATGTGTGTTAGGCAGGGGTCCGCGGGAGGATGAGATGATCAAACCCTCCTCCAAATCTTTAAGGACGCATGGGGGGGTTCCTTCCGATTAAACAGGGCTTAAAAAGATACACTACCAGTGACAACTATTAGTGAAACTATTGATATTCAGGCAGTGTCATGAATAAGATTTCACACACCAGTCAACCTGAATTTTCTATTTCTCTCCTCTCTGAAAAAATCAATAGTTACTAATGATGTCATAAACCAACCCAAATATTTGATGCTTTTGGTCCCTCCACCATGTAGACTTTGAAATTGACAACAAACCACATCAATTCTTTTGCATGTTCCTGGGACCTTTAAAGTCAATTTTTCCTTTCCCCAGCAGTAGAACAATTATGAAATTGGTTAAATAAGTTTGTAAAACGGTATACAAAACTAATGGGTAATGTGTTTGTTTTCCCCTCAGTATGGCAAGGACAAGTACATGTAGTAAGAACTACCATGAAAACTTGTACAAGCATATGAAACCCCAAGAACCTAGCAGCCTTTATTAACTCATTCTGTAGTAATTATTTATAACGCTACCCTGGGTGTGGTGACTTTGGGAGTGGGAATGGGGAGCAGCTGGAGGAAGGGAGAGAGTTGCTGCGAAAGTGAAAAAGTTTCCAAGGAAGTTATGATTGCATTGCATGTTCTTTGCAGGTTTGTTGTATGTGGTGTTTGATTATGGTTCAGAATAGACACAATTGATTAATGCCTTTATCTTTCTTCAAGCAATTTTCTGCAAGGTTGAACTTTTTGCTTCAAAAATTTGGAGCAAAAAATAGTTTGGCTATATTTTTTGGCCTATATTAAGTGACCCCTACCAGTTGCATTAAATTTAAATTTCACAAAATTGTGCTAATCCTAGAAAATGTTAGAGGTGGTCATTTTAAAATAGTTTTCAGTTGTCTGACTGTTCTCAGGTGAAACATGCATTTTCCCTCTATGACCATGATGGGCAGTATCTTCATGGCTGTATGTAAAACTACTCCATTAATATTGAAGTAAATGTTTCTTTTTATCCCCTGGACCAAAAGGGCATGGGGGATTTTGTCATAACAATTCTGTCGTCTGTCCATCAGTCTGTCTGTTTTTCCCCTGTAACCATCATCCCCTCCCCCATCTCGATACCTTCCCATAGGACCTTAGTATATACTGCGACTTGCAACTGTGACAAACAGGTCTGTAGGTCAAAGGTCAATACTTTGCGTATTTCAGACGTTTCCGCTCTTATTCCTCAGAAAATGTGCAAACTCTCTCTTACCAACCGGCCAGGGGGATCTCGCAAGTTTTAGCAATGCAGTATTTTTATTAAACAGTATGTTTATCAGATGTCTAGACCAGTTGCACCCAGTATTTGAGCAAATGAAATGATAAAAAGGGCTAGAGATGGGGCAATTCCAAAATACAGTTGTTTGACTGTGCTCAGATGAAATTGACAATTTTCTCTCTCTTTGACTGTGATTGATCACTTTCTTTATGGCTATATTTAAAGCTGTGCCTTTAATATCGAAGTAATGTTTATTTAATTTAGGTAAGGATCATTTCCTCAGCCCACTTGCCATACTGTTGTTCAAGAAATTTAATTTTCACAAAGTGAACTAACTGCAGAAAGGGCTTTATAGTGTGTGTCAAAATACAGTTGCCAGTTGTATGGCCATGCTCTGGTGAAAACGATAGTTGTCCTGGTTGCCACGATTGGATAGTTTTGTTCATTACAGGTGAATGTGAGAGCACGTGTGGCGCAACGGATAGGCGCAGGATTCGTGATCCTGATTTCACGAGTTCGAGCCCTGCTCAAGTCAACGTGTTTGTGTCCCTGGCAAGATACTTAGTCTCAATTGCCTCGTTCACCCAAGCGAAATATGGGGAGCTGTTATGGGGGATATCACAATCTACATGCTAGTAGGCAGTGCGCTAATTGGCCAGCAGCACACCTAAATTATGCGACATGATTCTGATGATTTCCTGATGGCAGCGTAATAATAATAATGGCCTTGCGCATTGAGACAACATTTGGCGCTATATAAGTGTGGTATTATTATTATTATTATTATTAATTTAAAGCAAAACCAAAAAATCAAAGTTATGTTTCTGTATATTAAGTTAGGCATATTTTATTATCCTTGGAATTGGACAAAGAGGCGATTTTATAAGCCATATTTATCATTACCGTCACTTTTTTGTCTGCTAACCTTGTACTGACCATCACTAAGGGTCAATCAATCAATACATCTTGCTGTCAAACCTGCCCCTTGCCAGCTAGCTCTTCCCTACTGTATCCAAATTTCTCTGAAATGATTCAAAGCGACTGCTAAAAACCATTGTAGGCATGCGAACTCCCCTCTTGTAGTAATTGAATTAGGAAACATCAGCATTTAACCTGTCCTGGGCACATTTCTCCTTGACAGTAAGGAGAGTGAATCATACTGAAAATAAAACATGTTTCTGTTTAGTCACGTTGCCCGGATTTGACCCATTGGTGAGGTCAATTATGTTGCATAATACGAATCAGCAGGAGGTCACTTTCACTAATCAACCCAAAATAGTTTGTCTAAAAGTTTCTTTATTGTTGATGAGTCATATATATTTAGCTCATAACTGTAATATTGAAATATGCATTGAACAGGAGAGTAGTTCAGAAAAGGGGCTTCTGAAATAAAAATGGATCTGTGGGTGGTGGTTTAGATACAAGGTTGAAAACCACATATCACAAATCAAACAGAATTGTATCATTCCACAGCTGTTTGAATGTCGCCATAAATATCAACGGCGACACAGTTTTGACAACTGATTTGGATTTTAGTCTATTAACCACATTCTGTGTAAATTTTTTGAAATTTCATTGCGGGCGAATATGAATATTCGTAAATATCTAGTTTTATACATCTTTCTATGTAAAATGGGCATATATAGAGGGCGCTATAACATAAAAATCATGACCTTGGTAGGCCTATATGGCAAGATCCTGCAGTGGATATTTATGATTTAGCTCTTGCATGTCCCTATTTATATCAGTTCTCAAAATTGTGTTGCCACTACTTCCAAATGTCACTTTACGGGGTCAAATAGCTGTGATTTCCAGGGATCATGCAAGTTCGGGTCAGGTTATATTTGTGTTTTGTTTTTTGGTGGCAAAATTTGTTAATTTCCATTCTTAAGTACACTTTCGAGGGGGTTGAGGGATTTTCAAAAATATTACCAGCAGGGCAAATTGTTAAACTCCCAACCTCCAGCAATCTAATGGTCCACCACCTAGAATGCACTTTCCTTGCCATTAGAAACAGAACTTGAGTACTAAATGTAACAAGAAATGGTTAATTTCTTTTGATTCTCCAGAAGTTTAAGTGGGGTACTCAATTTGCAAGATAGCCAATCATTCCTTCAATAGAAATAATGCCACCTTTATTCTAAAACTATCTCCTTATATCTGGTTTATTGGCTGCAAGTAAAGATCTCATATTGTAGTTGCAATGGCCATATACTTGGAAAGATGACATAGTATATGCCTCTATAGGTCCAAGATTGACAGATGTTGACAAATTTGGCAGATGTCCCTGTCTGAGACTAGACTACATATGAGTCAAGAGCACTTTGGGAGAAAATGCCCTAATCCAGGGACTTTAGTCCATGTAGGAATTGACAGCATACAAATTAACAGCATTCCTGTATACTAAAGAGTATGCAATACTACGTCATAAGCAATATTTAAGCAAGGTTCCACCTATCTTCCAAGAAAAATTCCACAGCAGTGCAAATAACCCTGTTTGATTCTGACAGTTGTATTGTTCATCTACAGGTGACTGTATTGTCATTGTGGAATGTGTGTAGTCTGCCACATCAAATACATGTCCCTCAAGAACAATTCCAGGAATGCAATAAACCACCTGTTTGATTCTGACAGTTGTTTTGTTCACATACAGGTGACTGTATTGTCATTGTGGAATGTGTGTAGGGTGTCTGCCACACCAAATACATGTCCCTTAAGAACAATTCCAGGAATGCAATAAACCAACTGTTTGATTCTGACAGTTGTATTGTTCATCTACAGGTGACTGTATTGTCATTGTGGAGTGTGCGTAGAGTGTACTGGCTGTTTTTTGTAAGGGGACATTTCAAGATGCACAGTACAGTCTTGTTCCCTGACTTGGCTGTAAAAAAAATAAGATTTTTACATCATCTGAATTGTTGATTTATAGCATATTTACAAATTCGATCTACTCGGGATGAAATTTAAAATTTTGTGTTTTTCTCTCTGTAAATGGAGAGAAATTACAACACAGTGGCCTATGTGCACTGTGATACAAACATTTGCTCATAACATCAAAACGCAACCCGTCAGAATCAACTGAAAATTTGGAAATAACCATATTTTGAGGATATCTAATGAACCATTAACAACAATAAAGATCCTAGGATTTCCAAATGCACCTTTAACTATTGCATACCCTCTATATGGATAATTTTATGGCCAAGGTACAATGTACATTTATGCTGAACAGCACTTCTATTTGAAAGTTAACTCTGCCCAAATATGGGCCACTGTGAACTCTACTTACAACCATGAAGAAGTGCTCAATAAATAACCAAATATGGATATATGTATCATTTCCGGACAAAATCACTGACTCATTTAATCTTTGTGAATACTTGAGCTGGTTATTTACGGACATTAAGAACTTTGAAGCATTACTGAGAATTCAGAGGTAACAATTGAAACACTTATCAAAAATCTTAAACTGTGTAAGATTGCAACAATTTGATTAAAGGGGCACCACCCAATCCTCAGCCTCAACCCCACCTTTCACACCATCGAAACTGCGATTTTGGTATCATTATAAAGCTTGTATTTTTCTCATCTCATCTGCAAAATATTTTGACTGACTTTGTTCCCATTTTAATGCTATAATAGAGTTTCTTTACGGTAACTGGGAAATATTTTTTTACAGTACTCCGTGGGCTAATGTAATACACATAATTACTACTGCACATTACAATGCTATGTCTGATTCGAATGAAATTTTGGAATTAAAGTATTTTGGTGATGGACCTTCTTACGAAACAAAAATATATGTTGTAACCAGATGGGGCGCCTTTAATTGCATCTTATTGGCAATGAAATCAGGTGGCATATTCCATCAAAAAATGTGCTTTCTGAATTTAGCATTGTAATGCGCAGTTCAAATTGACTGCAGAAACAAAATTTTGTTTTTTCAAAATCCCTTATATATATCTTACAAACATTTCACATATACTTGGTTTCCAGGTTATCGCATGTTTGAATGTTGAAGCCAGAATCTCCTACTGCCAAAATGTGTCCTCAGTGAAAAATAGAACATACCCAATAGAATATTTGTAGCCATTAAAACGTTATGCAAACTTGATGGCTCAGTAGTTTCGGTATCTTTCATTTGATTTAGAGAATAAAGATATGATTTTGGGAACCGGTACTCTCTTTACGACAAATTGAACCCAAGGCGATACCATTATTTTAAGTGGAAGAACGAGACCGGATTCTCATTCTTAAACAGCTTAATCATTTAAGGTTATCTTTAACCCAATTTCGATATGCTTTACGGCTTAAATACAACAAGAAAGGACTGCCACCACCCAGTGACAACAATCGAACAACCCGTTGAACGCAACAATCATACGCAACGAGACGCAATGTAGGCATGCGCGCGAGCGCGAAAGTAGCAAAACGCGATATGACGCGAGCGCTTCAACCTTAAAATAACTTCAATACGCAGCGTGTACTCGGTTCAATTACACGAATTAAACCCGGGCATCAACCAATGAAATTGCTAATATTTTCACAGCTCTTTATAAGAATTGTTCACAACACAAAACAGGTAAATTGAGTAAAAACAAAACATTTTTTCACCCCATTGAGACTGATGATGTACCTTGATTGTAAAACATCCCGGAAGAAGTCTATTCTTGGATCTTGAGGTCAATATCCACTACCATCGTCATATGTCACAGCTAGCCTGGTGGAAAGTTTAACAGGAAATCTTAACAAAAAGCTTTACAGCAGCACTTATATTATTACATGCATTGGAAAGGAAAATGATTTAGCACCCTTGTGAATCACGGCTTACTCCCTAAGGTCTACCACCGATCTCACAATATAGACTCATTGCATGATATTAAATGCTAAAGCAGAATTTAGCAGATCCCTGTTTAGAATATACATCGAATGTACATTGCCTGGTGAATATAAAGATAATTCTTTGAGCACTACCTGTCTATCATTTTCTGAATTATACTCTGGCTCATCATTTTTTGGACATTTTGTATGTAAAACCCCGCTCCCTGCCAAAAAACTGTGCACTACTGCATGTGTTGCCACACACACGCGTACACACAATGAACAATGTGCCATGTTTTGTTATGTCCAAAAATTATGACCAGAGTATAAGAACTATTTAGATTGGTTACTAAGAGGGATATATTGGTGTAATGAGAAAATGAGGAATCAGAGATACTGTAAGAAATGTGGTATGGTTTACTTCAATTGTCCCAATGTACCGCTGTAATTTGGGAAGCCATCTCAAAAACCAACTGACTTACAGTATTGTAACTTATACAGAATATACCAAAGCTTGAAAGGGTTTAGTTCAGATTGGTAGGTTTGTGCATTTATGATCTCAGCCCCTTGAAATTTTGAACCCAGAGATGGTCGGATACCCTATGGGGTGCGATGTGTGTATGTCAGATGGTATTAACCCTGCACATCCTGCTTAATTCGCGGGCATTATAGCATTGAGGTCAAGGGTCAATCCTTGACCTGAATGCGCGTATCATTTTTTGTGGTCATTTCTTGTTGGCTGATTAACTAGTGCCGGTGTCAACAAAAAAGGGAGAGTTAATTCCACAACAGTTATGGTATGGTACTTATCCTTAAAAGCAATCTGCTTGCTATTAAAATAGTCACATTATAGCTATGATGCAGTGTGGTTTTTATTAAGTACTCTGCATTTCATGATTTCAGTAACCCTCATTTTTTGCAAGCTCTTGAAAGGACGTCCTCTAATGCACTTGATATTGATAGCAGGGTTGTCACCAGCCAAATTTAGTGCGGAAAAATTTGACGAAATTTGCTTCAAAATACGGAATCAATTTGCATTAGCATTTTATAGCTGTTTTAAGGTCAATTTTGCATTTTAGAAGAGTGACGGGCGGCAAGGCCTATAATTCCTTTGAGTGCCGTTATTTGGCTGACGTGCCGGTTGCTGCTGCCCCGGTGCCGCCCGGCGGCCGTAGTGACAACCCTGATTGATAGTGTGGTTTGTGTTGTTATGAACAATGTTTTTGTATCTTTTTCCAACAGAACAGAATTGAGACAAATTCCAAATTTTCTTAGCAGAGAACGTCCTAGCTAAAAGTCTAATGTTTTCCCAAATGACCATTCTTCTATTTCCCCCAAGTCTGGTTTTTTATTCAAAAATCCAATACAATAAATCTTTCAAAACCCTTTTATTTGCACATGAAACGCCTTCTCAAGTTTGTCTGCAGGGTATTTGGTGTTCCTAAACGATTAAGGATTTCCTTTCCTTTCCTCCAGTTTGACTTGGTCCACACACAGGGACTGCTGGCCATGCCCTTCAATGCTATCTCCCCAAGTTGCAAATTATATCTCTCCCTTCAAAATGCTAAGCGTTTCCCTTCACAATGCTATTTTTCCCTTCCAAAATGCAATCGCTTCTCCCAACAAATCAATCTCTTCGAAAAAAAAAAAAATCAAGATAAAACTGGTAATCTTTTTTTCCAAAAAACCTTGGTGGACCATTCAGAATAGGCTATAATACATAGTTGTACATTTGAATGACACCTCTGCTTTGGACGACAAGTCGAATTGCATATTTTAGTTTATCCACTAGATTTGAAAATTGGAAAAAAGGTTTTAATGGTATTTTCTTTGTTGTACATTTTGCAGTCGTGACGATTCGTCACTAGAGTGAAGCACATCTCGTGCCCAGTGCTACTGGTAACTGGTGACAAGTCTCCGCATGCTAAAGATGTGGTAGGTACAGTTTGTATCCCTTCCTCTTTCTTGTTTGCAACATCCACAGACCTAAGGACCCAGTATAAAATAAAGGCCTTTAGTTCATCCCATTTTTATGAAATATTTGTAGCACTAATTGTTGCCATAGACTTCACCAGACTTTACACCTGGCGTATTTGGGTAGTGGTTTGAAAAGGCTGTTTTTTACATATTAATTTAGACAGCCTCCTATGAAAGGCACAATGGGGACACGCGGTGGTTTCGTCTATTAAAGTCATTGAAATACCCATAGTCAGGACGTGATAATGCATGGATTCACACATGCACTGCATGTTGATAACCAGGCATTGATCATGACCGTATCATATTGTTATTTCCTTGTTTATAATTACGGATAAGAATTTTCCAATTGTTTGCCTGACAGAGGTTATCTCAGATCATGAAGGCAGAAGGATGTAGGAGGCGAGATCAAAGAGGAAGACGTAGTACTCTCATATCTTTGGGCCATTTGTAGAGATTACAGTATGTCAAAGGAATATTCTGTCCTACACTTCTCTCATTATAGGTGATATTGCCATTTTTGCCTTCTTTTGCTGGTCTTGGTAAAGAAAGAGTTAGTCAAATCCTCTCAGCCCAGGTCTCTGCAACACAAATGCCTTTGGTAATTAATCATCCTCGATTTGGAAATAGTCCTTCAGTAAGACTGAGCAAGACAACTTTATCAGTGTGTTGACAAAAATGATGGGAATGAGATGTGGTATACCTGATCCTACTATACTTCTTCCGGGCCTGAACTCGAGTGATGTCATAGCTTTCGCGCAGCTATTGTGCATTCGTATCTTCTCGCACCTCGACTTGGTAAAGCTTCACGATGAGCTGCGGAATAACTGCGGGTAAAGCTATGACATCACTCCTAAGTTCCGCCGGATGAAGTATAACCTGCCTTTCAATACAGCATTTCTGATTGGCTTAATTATATCTTCATTTCTAGAGCAAGTTGAAAAATGCAGCTTCTAAATATTTGAGCCATTTTGGTCCCCAGCAGGGGCGTCCCAATACCATTTTTTTAATGGGGGGGTGTGAGTCTGTGTTGCCGACAAAATCCTGGCCCAGGATTCAAGAATTATCAATTTTTTTCGGCTCGCTTTCGCTCGCAAGGTAGACCCAATTTTTTTTTTTTTCACTCGGTCCGAAATTCTGAAGGGGTTAGGGAGTCAATAAAATATCAACACCGACAGAAGATCCTTCTCCAGCAATGCACAAAACAAACAACACCAGGGCAGGTGGGGGAGTCCAACCGCCGACAATCCGCCATCAATCATTTCGCCGAAATTACGCCCATATCGCCGACATGTCAAAATTTTGCCGACAACAATTTTGCAAAATGGGGGGGTGTGCACACCCCCCCACACCCCCCCCATCTGGGGGACGGCCCTGTCCACCAGCATTCTTAACCATGTTGCTGGTTGCGCTGTAAAAAGTCACATAAGTACCATTGTGACCAATCAGGGCAGATAGTAACTCAAAGGACTAAGGAGCTATTATGCCTGCAACTTTGCACAAATGAATTTTATAGTTTAAGCGATGTTCAGGGTTAGATCGGAAAGTTTGTTACATTCGTTGTTTATCTCGTATGGAAGTGAAAAAATGTGGACTTAAGATTACCGCAGCAGTCATGCGTGCGTTTGCGATGCAGTCTTTGTTTGCACTTGTACTACTCCCACATGGGGGGTTGTGGCCCACTTCGCTTTGGGGGGCCGGGGGGCCCATCCACTCTACTGCCATGATGCGGTGTGTGAAAAGAGTATAGGACCAATATTCCATTGGTATTTACACTTTCCTTCAAAATATCTTCCTCTGACTTCTGTACACCTTTTGCATAGACTTCCACTTCTTGAAGCATTGGTGGTTCTGCTAAAGGACCTGGAGATAACAAAACAATAAATCCACTTGAGCATGGGCTTGCTTCTCAGGGCTCACTGCTGACACTGGGGTGTATTTTAGAATGCAAGCTGCCAAGTTTTGAGGTCCTATTAACTTGTACATTTTATTGTAACTTCAATTTTACCATACACCTAGAGCCATTTTCCATATGCAACATAGCTCTTATCATGATGCAACTTGAAAGTAGGGATGGACCAATTAAGTCTATATTTGTTAGGATGAAAGGGCATAGTGAACCCTAACTTCTTACAACATCAGGGTTCATTTGCATATTCACAAACAAGGTCAAAGGTCATTTGGAGTGCATTTTTTAAATGCTTGTTACATTTAGCTGACACTTATTGAAAATGATGTATATTAGGTGAATGTATAAAAAATTTAAATGAGATCATCCACAATTGGAGGTTATTGGGGTCAGTGGTCATCCGAGGTCAAATTTGGCATGGCATGTTTATGTACGCATTCGTAATCTGCAGTGGCAGACAACACACACGTTCTGCGGAATGATGCATTTCTTTTAATTTGAAAAATAATATGCTTAAATTCTTGAATTTATTAAGTGCTACTATGAGAGTGAACACCGCTTTGTGGTCCCATTCCATAAGTTGCAGACAGTATCTCTTATGTGCACAGCAAAATTGATGAGTGGGTTTCGGAGGATGTTGTCAATGAAACTGACACTTACCCTGCCGCGAACCCTTAAGATGGCTAAAGATGTTGAAGTGCAGATGTTTACTTTCAAGAAAACTTTCAGTAGATTGTTTTGGTAATAAATCTGAATTCTAATCCAGGGTCCATATGTTACAACAGATGGCATGGGAAGTGTTTTGAAATATTTACAAGTGGTAAGGTTGGATGTATACATGAGTAATGAAATGCCAATCTCCCAGGAGGATGTTGTAAATTAGGTCTGATTTTGTTCATAGAAGTGCCCAGTTTTGGAGTTGGCATTTAATAAATACTCGGTGTATTGTGGCATGCCACTAAGTTTGGAAATTACAATATATATCTGACGTATGGATTGGGGGAAATTAAAAAATAAAGAATATTTTTGTTGATTAATGTATTTTTTTTACATATGATATTTAATAAGTACAGAGTCAGCAGGGACTGTGTGCACCCATGTATATTCACAGAAATGTTAAACATTCAGTTCCCATAAAGGATTTTTTCTTGTATCTAGCCAGATTATCTAATCCAATATATTTTCCTTGTTTTTTAATGATCAACTATGTTCTGTTTCTTTAACAGCCCAGGAAACTTGGCGAGAGTTTCCAATACTTTCTGCAGGGACTTGGCCTGAGTAAGTACCTAATAGATTTTCTAAGTCTAGTTAACAGATATGTTTACAGCGATTATTTTAATTCCAAGGACACTCTGCTGTTAAGCAATAACAGCACATTTTTTTTAAGAGTGCCCCCAATTTTCCAACAATTTTGAGATTTTACACGGTTGCATTGATGCTAGCACACTATACCTGTAAATGGTAAAGCTCAAAGTTGTCTATGTATCTCAAAAGAAATTTTGTCATTAGGGTAATTATCATCGGATCCCGATAATAATTCAGAGGCTGCTGGAAATGTGAAATGGCCAGGAAATAGTGCCATGTATGTGTCTATGCTCATCTGTTATGTGTTCCGTAGGTTCAGATAAATCAAATTAAAGGTTATTTTTGTGAGACAGAAATATGGCGTATCCAGCTCCGCCGTTAAATTACAATCAGAGATCCAATTCTAAATACAAAATTGTTTCTTTTATGACAAATATGCACTTTTGAGCATTACCATTTGCAGGTAATTACTAACACAATTGTACAAAAATCTTAAATTTTGAAAATTGGGGTCACTCTTAAAAAATGTGTTGTTATTGCTTTAGCTTTTCTGTCAACTTGCTAATGAAACAAGAATAACTGTGGCACACATACAAATGCTTATACACCCACACACAAGTGCGCACACACACAAGCGTGCGCACACACACATCCACATTGTACCCCTATAGCAGTCGTGCACAAAACATGTACCCATCCATGACTTTTGTCTGATTAACTTAAGAATAAAAGAATTCCACAGTCCATTTACAGGTACATGTCTTGTGTATGATTTCTAAAGGTTCCTATTCTCACACACACTTGTGTTTGTGTGCACACACACTCACACATACAGATACAGGTACACACAGATGTGTGCACATGTGAGTTGTGTGCACACATGTATTCTTTCATACAAAGTTGCGAAGTCCAATTACAAGGTAATGTAATGGCAAATGCATACCATGCAAATGCAAACAAAAGATTCAAAGATGTGTAAAATGCAGTTCCAAACATCTATGAATACCTCAAATGTGCGACAAAAGTGACCACCTGACCGGGTTCGCCTCTTATTCTGTGGTTCTGAATCAGTTTCTGTAGCAAGTGCAGGGTGTTCCAAAGATAACATCCCTACCATATCATATGAAATGGTATTTTGAACACCCTGTATCTTGTGTGGAAGATTGATAAAATCTGTCACTGCAAAAGGTCAGTTCCCACCCTATTTGTGAAAATTGATGGCTGTCAAATTTGTTTTAGAGTGTAGTTTGAACAGTTGCTTTTGCTTGCTTAAAGAAGTGCAGCAGCTTCAAGTATCTTCCCAGAAAATATTGCAGTTGGATTGGTACAGTCACAGTCACAAAAGTTGAATAAAACTTTATCTTTCTTGAAAGTGGCTGGTATGCATGAACATTTTAAAAAAAAATGAGTGTCTGATGAGTTGTGAACAGGTAACGTTAAAGGTGCAACGATAGATTTCAAATAACAGATCTCCCGAAAAAATCTGAAAATTCTGATTTTGGCACTGGTGTAAAGCTTTATATCAGAAATACCCCTATCTGTAAGGATTAAGCTGAGAACTGTTTCTTTGGTACAAAAATTGTGACATTTCTAATTTTGTATAGGAGCAAATACAAAATTCAGCCTATGTTTTCTATTGAAATATAAGCATATACAAATCACCTTTTGCTTCCATTTTAAGTTATTTCTGTAACCAAATAAACAGTAGGGAATCTATTGAGCATCTAATCTGTATGAAATCACTACATATCACAGAAAATATGGATGACTTGAAATCTCTCGTTGCACCTTTAATATTACTAGTAGGAGGCTCTAACAGTATATATTATATCAAGGGTTTAGTGCAGGAAGGTCCCATCCGCAATAGCTGCCATTTGTCAGTTGTGTTCATATTAAGTGTTATACCTGCCAAATCTTAACACCTGGCAGCTATTGCAGATGGGGCCTTTTTGCTTTAAACCCTCGAATTATTAAATTCAAAATTAATGAACTTTTTAATAACTGATTTCCATTGGAAAAGCAATAAGCACCTTTCAAACTTTTATCTATGATATTTATCTGACACTCAATGGATTAGGAAGACATTCCAGTAACACCAAAGTTGTCACATGGTTCCAAGATTATTTTAAAATGTTTAGTGCCAGTAGCTTTGAGAAAATATGAACTTGTGACCCATTACAGTGAACATCGTGTTGGCTGAGACTTAAAGAGACACTGGCACATTTGAAAAATAGTGCGCCCTCAAGATTTTTCAAAATCGATATTTTTGCATGGTTGTAAGGCTTTTATATACAAAAGCCCTCACCCGAAATGATTAAGACCAAATCAGCTTCCTTATGGGTAAACAGAACGATTTATAATTTAACGTCGCCGGCGACGTTAAATTCAGCAGACGACGAAAATGGCGTTTAACACAAGAACACTCACGCCGTATGCATGGGCTAGCTGCGATACAGTAGCTGCAAGATAGGGCTTCCAAAGTACACAGTTGGGTATACAGTGATGTCTACTCTGTAGTACCTGCCCTAATGGCTACCCTGTAGTTGCCCACTAGGTGGAGAGAAGGTGGATATTGTGCAGACAGTATCGGAGTAGACATACAGCTACCACATATCTACCCCGCAGTTACTATGCCGCCATTTTATAGTGGACAGAATGAGGGCGCTATACACTTGGTCTCTATTTAGCATTTTGTTTATCATTTTTGAGGAAAATCATTACAAAATTTGAATCAGGCATTGTCAAAACCCCCTTAATCACACTTGTTTAATAAAAAAATGCAAATATATGCCAAAAATATTTAAAAGCAAAATTGGCCATGAGAAATACTGTACGCACTGAGAGGCGATGTAACCACATAGCTACTCCGCGATGGTGCAGACAACCGCTGTGTGTATACTATCCGGCAAATGTACTGCTAGTGGGTAGGTAATCCGTGTCTATTCGGTGGTAGCTGTGTGGCTACAACCATGAAGAAATTGGTGTTTAAAAACATGATTGAATTGCTTTAGCTTTGAAGAGCTGCTGTAAGGTAGATATGCAGTGCCAATGTATATTGCCAAATTTAGTTTTATGTTCAATATCAATCAATAAAATGGTCAATATCAATCAATAAATCAGTGGTAACATTAAGACTTGAATTTCCACTGACCTCTTGCATCTCAACTATGTTGAAGTAAGTTGGGGGAATAAGGCTGTGGATTATGGAATTACGAAATAAAGGGCAAGATGTTTATGTTTATGCAAGAATAATGTGTCCGAGGCAAGTAAAAACATGAATAATTGGCGAGGGGAAGCCGAGACCCATTATTCAAATGTATTTACTGCTGAGGACACATTATTCAACATAAACATGGACATCGCACCCTTTACTTCTATTCTATTACCCAAATAACATAAAATAATAACCAAAAAAGGCAAATTCTGATTAAAAATGTAACAGTTGTTTACGTCTTTACAGAGCGTGCCCTGTCTTCTCCGCGTAAATGGTCGCGTGTGCGCCTGTAGTTGTGGTAACATGCGCCGAAAAGAATGAGTGCTTTGCATCACGCATTAGGGCATAATCGCGACCCATTATTGGTATAAAATTGGATTGATTGAGCACATATTTATTGACTGAGCTATGTGTTGCAAAAATATTGGGCGAGACGTAGTCTAGAAAACTCATAGTGAGACCAATAAATATTGGGTGTAAATCATCCTATTTTATCATTATTATGTTTTGGATCCAATATTTTCCCACACTTGGATCCTTACAAACATAATAATGCAGAATAATGCGCAGTAAACTAACCAATCAAAGAGCGCGCTTTTGAATGTGCAGTAGAGGTAATAGAATACTCCTTTAATAATCTTCATGGTTGGGAATTCAAATATACAAGTATAAATGTGACACTTTGTAATTATTAATTGATATTGCCAATCATTATTGTATAATGCAGACTATCTAGGGGAAAATGGCATTAGTACTTTGTTGTTGAAACGTGTGAAAAATTACTGCATCATGCAATTGAATATAATTTTTGAAACACAGTTGCCAAAGTGGGCATAGAATTTACTGTTGCTATAAATAAGATAGTGAGCAAATTTAAGGTGAACTGTCTGAGCCCTCCAAAGTTTGTGATATTTGAGTGTTTCTATAAATATCCTTTCAAGGTTTGGTTTTACCAAAACTTGCACATTTCTTTAGCGCCTATAAAAATCTATGCGCTTTTATGATTGAAATTGAAAAATGTTTACTAATACCCAATGGTTACTTTTTTCTTCTTCCTTTACTGCACGCCACCACTCTTTCTTTCTTTTTCCCACTGTGAACTTTCACCAAATCGACACTCAACTCGTGGTAAAACCCACTAAAGTATCTTATATTCCTCTTGCGAGACTCGGGAGGGCCGCCTCCCTTGGGGAGACATCAAAAATCAGATTATCAAAACAACAGAGCATGGATGAAGGAAATTGAGTATATTGACAGGTGACACACATTGCATGATGGGTAAATGTTTCCAGGGTTTGACTTCCAGTAATGTAGGGATGAGATGTGCCCGAACTAATTTTTTTAAACGTTATTATTATATTTATTTAGCCTTTGAAGATCATTCAGTGTTCAGACACTCTATTCTAATGAAGCCCAGGTTTCCAGGATAGTTTGGGAAAGTTGGAGATTTACATCCTACTCTTATTTAAATTGGCTTTGATTTTACATATACATGTGTGATTCTTCATGTACACGGAACTAACGGCTTAACATCCCCTCTTGAAGAACCGGATATTCTCATGGTTCATTTGCTCAAATCCAAGTAAACCTTGTGGGAGAGCGGAATTCCAGTTTTAATCAATAGTTCTTATTCAAATCAAATCCAGAATTTAGTACCTCATTAAATCCTGGTTGTAAAAACCAAAATTGTTGAAAAAGAACTTTTAGTATTCAATCAAATTTTGGTCATTATTTTCAATTTGTTTTCTTTTAGTTCTTGTTGTTTGTTTGTTCATATCAAGAATTTGGCATAATTGCCACTTTCTTAGGCATTACTAGAAGCAATATTTTACCAAAAATTGGTCAGACTAGTAGTCACAGTTAAGGCAATCTGCAGGTCAGATTTAAATTTGGCCTATCAAGGCAGATAATATCAGATAAAATTCTGCACTAATGGCACATCTTAACCTTTTGTACATAGAAAAAGTCAACCCTGGAGATATTGTGTCGTCACATGTTTTATGTCGTGATCTGTGTCATGTGATCAGATGCCATATTTTTTGTCGAAATTGTAGAGCACTCTGTTTGCCTGTTTGTCAAGCTTGCTTTGTAGTAGCCAATCATATTAATATGTCATTAAATTAAATTACAAGTAATAATTATATGAGTAACAGTTTAAAATAATGATGGCAATTACTCAAACTTGTTAAAGGTGTGTGTTCTTATTGTCCCCCCCCCCCCCATTTAACCCAGAAGTAGTATCAATTTTGATATCAGATGAAAGACCATATTTTTTCTCATTATCGTCATTAACAAAAAAACTGCCGTTTAATGGTTAATCATCAATATCAGCACAGTATTGAATGGGGCTTTGCAATATGCATTATTGCTTCTACCATCAAAACTGCAAGTTTGTTTCCCACGGTACTTGATGGGGTGTATTTGCAAGTGCCAGGCTCTCATCAAGTTGAGAACACAATACACATAATTGGAACAAGCACCTTTAAAGGTGGCATTAGTTTCTTTTGCTCTTTAGAACAAAGAGACTTTTGCTGTCATCTTTTTTTGTAATTATGGTGATCAGGAACTAAGAAATTCTTAACTACATTTTTGCATTTTATCCCCCTGACTTGAAAAGCAGAGGGGGATCTTGCCAGGGTGCGAATGTCCGTATGTATGTATGTGTATTGTGTGTGTTCTAGTTTGGTTAGGTTTTAATTGTTTGCGCCTCCTTCGAAAAGTTAAGTTCGATTTAAACCAGACTTGGGGTTAAGGTGCAATAGGGGTTCATTCTGTTATGACGTCTCGTAGGCGTCAAAGGTCAGAGATACCTTTCAAACACAAACAAATGAGCCTTGTGCACAAGATGATCTTAATTTTATTCTAATATAACAGACTTTTAATGATTTGTATTGGTTCACATTTGGTATGCAAAACATGATAATACATCTATTACACAATCTTATAACTGATACTTATGTTCAAAAAGAGGCGTTGCAGGTCACGATTATATTCCTCCATCAGCGCAATAGACTCAAAATGACAGCGCACATTCATACAAAACTCCTCAGCTATTATATTCCAAGGGAAATCTTCCTCAGTCCTGAAGGTCTCTTGTCCAGCGTTCGACGACAAGGTTTTATTTTGTTTAAAATTAAGTCCCCTACGATAATCATCACTATATTAGTCCAAGATAATCCACACGATTTCGATCTGTCCACACTTGGAACCTACAGTTGATCCCACACTTCGGCTTCAACGACGATAGACTAAGTACAACGCAACTCTCTCACATCGAGCAATTTATATCCTGCACAGGTCTTCTCAATGCAGATAAAACTAGCTATGTCTAGCTAACTTGGTTAGTAGTGGAGCTGGCAGAGCGGCCTTCCAGGATAGTATTTTAACTTCTCACAGATAGATTCCCCCCCCCTTTTCTACAATAAGCTACAGACATCTTCATCATGCAAACATAACCTTGCACAAGCGACCATAGGAATCCACATAATACTTCTTCGGTAATCACATCACTTTCCGATATAACTTATGTGGGGGGAATTCCTGATCTTACAATGTTTTAGATCTCAAAACATAAACAACATTCTAAGTTTAGCATCCTTGGGGAATTCCCCTCTTCCCCTAGTGTGGCATCTAACAGTGGCACGTAGCAAAACACTTTGGGGAATCCCCTTTTCTCTCTTTTATATTACAAATTCTTTCCGTGATAACTCTCTTCGCCGAACAAAATTTTGAGAATAATCTATTTAATCGACAAATGGCGGCCCCAATACACTCATATGTGGATGAGTCAAAGGTCATGGACCAATCAAAAGGTCAGCTGATATCTGTTTCCAGGGCAGACGCAGGTTTTAACTTGGCAGTATTTTTATTTGACAGGCTTACATTAAGCCAGCGTAGAATAAATTACTCTTCAGGGGCCTCTGCAGAAATACCTCAGTTCTAAACACGACTAGTGTGCAGTATCCTACTTATGCAATTATTGTATATATTTGGGACGGTAATCGTACGTTTTGCTGTGCCCACCAAGTGTATTCATTAAGCCGCTAGTTATTTTGTTGCAAGCATGAAATGGCTGTACAGGCAAACCCCCAAATGTAAATATTTTTGTTGAAAAATGTAACATTTTTGAAATGTTTTGTATGTCCTTCATTTCCTCATGTAGGGTTGTTGTATATTTACTCAAAGATATATTGTACATTTTGCTGTGCCCACCAAGTATATTCATTAAGCATCTAATTCAAATTTGTTGCAAGCATGAAATGGCTGTACAGACAAACCCCCAAATACAGATATGTAAATATTTTTGTTGGAAGTGTAAAGTGCTTGTATGTTCATTTTCTCATGTGTAGTTGTACATATATTTATTCAAAGATGTAGTGTACATTTACAGTGCCCACCAAGAGTATTCACCCCTAAGCATCTTTTTAGATTGTTTCAAGCATGAAATTGCTGTAGATTCATGCAAATCCCACAACCAGAAGTGTAAATAATTTTGTTGAAAATTGTAACACCACCTTAAGAATTAATATTACATAGTGTTCGATTTGTGTATATTGTAAAATGGCATATGATCATAAAGATGTTGACCTTGAAATGGATTTCTTGTAAGTAATCTAACCCATCTATTCATGATTGTCATCTCACCCAAATCACCTTCCCCTCTCACAGTGCACCACATCCATCAGGACTTCACTACTCTAGACCAGTGGCAGACCCTGGATATCAAAGCAGGGGACATGCATGAAGCAGAGTTTAGAACTGTGTGTTGTCATCCAACACCATATACCAGTTCTTACTGAAATTTTGAGAAATGTGCAGGCTTGGAGCTGAAATTAGACTAATATTTAGCTTCTGAGGCAAAATTTTCTGAAACTGGGACCGTAAGAACTGAATTATGCTTCAACTGTGGGTCTTGGGAACTGCTGGAGAGATGCGAAATGGGGGTCTTTAGGGCCGCACATATCCGTACCACTTTCCAATGTCAGTGCCCCCCGGTACTCAGTTAAGTACACATATGAAGTACCTAGGAATTATGTACACTATACTTTGTCTTGTCTGAGGCATGAAGTGACGACGCGCACATTTACCCTGTGCTACCTTTCAGTTGCAGTGCGCTTGTGCTTTGCCTACGCGCACGCTGGAAGTCGGTACAATGTATACGCCCGTGCCACTACTTCATACTTCAAGTTGGACAGAGTATAGTACGCTTGATAGTACGCAAGTAATCCTACTTGAGAATTCTGAGAACGAATAACTCTGCTTGACAATAACATCGAGTTAAGCATAATAACATTATACCCTTTGCACCCACTCCACTAAGCCATGATGTTATGAAAATCAAATATTGGTGTTAAGCTTTATCATAGTTTTGAAACCCCTCATCCAATCCATCCACGACTTCATTTTGTGCACCTATCATCTATATTGAGAGCATCATTAGTAAGTATTGTCTGTAATCACAAAAACACTCAACAATTAGACTAGCTAGTTGTACATCACTGTATGCTCCATCTTATGTGAATGGCTAATGGTGCATGTTTAATTACTAAGAGCAACCTTTACAATTGCTTCTTCTTTACCTGTCTCTCTGTACAGTTGCCGAGGTTCCCATGACACGTTTGGGTCGGTCCGCATCGCTAGGGGAGACTTCCAAGGAGAAGCGGTCTTCAAGTATGAGTGAGATGGACCACACCCTGTAGCCAACCACTTACCTCTCGGTAACCTGCTTATTGACTTGTCGTCAACTTTACGCAGTTTGACGGGATAAACCAAATCAACCACTACGGATTTAGTGTAAACTTTTTATGACCATTTGTTGATGAAAAGAGCCTCACTAATTAATTGCTTGTGAAGTTCTAACCGTCATTTGTTTAGCCCTTTGCTTGCTCTAACAGTGTTGTAACCGGTTGAGAAAGTACGAGAGTGTGGGTGAGTTTGTCTTGGCTAACAAAGGGTTAAATAGGTCTGTGTTTTAAGCGTTGGCATTTTGTAGCCATTTTCTGGGTTGTATTTTTGTGGGTTGGAATTAACATGCGATTCCTTTTTAAGTATTTTGTTCATATATGGCAGACAGCACTAGTTTTTGCCATTCTAGTGTTAACCGAACTTTAAGGTATAATCTGTACATTGTAATGACGGGATCCTGCCAATCTGCCGATGGGCGTTCGCCAAAACAAAAGCTTGGTGCTGGTACAAACAAGGTCACAAAAAACTTTGCCACTCAGATTGTTGTGTTCGACTTTCTTTCCAGCTCTTTTGACAGGTAAAGTGAGAAATATATTAATAGAGTTTTTTATGTAGAGCAGTCGGTGGAGAATAATTAATAAGTTTCTATTGGATTTCAAGGTAGTGAGTGATTTACATTTTCCGTCAAGTGGATGAACATAGCTGGACCAATACGGTTAGACGTAAAACTAAATTTTGAGGGCCAATCAGGAAGCTTGTTGTATTTTAAAAGTTATGCTGCATGGGTATAGGATACACTACAAGCCAAGCAAGTCTCAACCTCAAATCTGTGACACAGTTCAGTACCTTTGATTCACCATTGCATTTAGAAAATACACCATTTGGTATTTGAGGATGATTTATGATACGCAAAACATGCGTTCAGTTCATGTTAACACATGTACAGTTTGATGAACTTTGTCCCAGGGGTGAGGTTATTGCAGCATATAGTGATTGGCAATTCCAGACATCTCAGTCCAGACAAACTCTTGAGGGAAACAATACTGACGGGGTGGGAGAATTGGATATTTTCCAGTTTTGTATAGTCAATAAGGTGGGGAAAGAAACAAGATGCAATTGTCGTTTGTAAATGTAATATTTTTAAAAAGAGAAATGCAGATAATTACTGTTATACAGCTTAATTTCAACAAGAATTTATTATTGAATATTTCTGGAGAAACTTCCAATTTGTGGAACTGAATTGCTGTGAATGAATTCTCTGTAAATATCTTCTATGGAGAATTGTTAAAATCCTTCAAATTATCTTTCTAGCTGTATAAAGGTGATTTTCCTGCCCTTTCATGACCTGCCATGATATCAAGTTGTATAAAATAGTATTAAAAACCTCACAATGAACTTGGGAAATGGGCCCATTTGGTCACTTTTCTTTAAATCTAACATGACCGTTGACTGTATTCTTAGGTGCATTTCAAGACAATTACCGCTTGCATTTCTGTGTATGGTTCAGTAGCTA
Source organism: Ophioderma brevispina (assembly GCA_023653785.1). NCBI lineage: Eukaryota > Metazoa > Echinodermata > Ophiuroidea > Amphilepidida > Ophiodermatidae > Ophioderma > Ophioderma brevispina. The sequence continues at coordinate 15,163 of JAMKCH010031285.1, read as the reverse complement.
ATCGGCAGAAATGCTTGCTTTCAAAATTTCAGTTCTGAGGCAGCTTTTTGTTGGGGGTGTTTTATTGCAGTTAAATTAAGGACAAAAAATAACAATTTCTTGTAGAGACGGTTCAATCAGAAAAAGTTCAGATGACATCAAAATCTCAACTCTTTAGGTTAAGTCATGTGGACAAAGCTATGAATCTTGTAATGCCCTCAACATTGCATGGTCATACTTGTAGTAAATTGGAATTTAACTTTTGGATAAAGCATGCATTCACCACTGTGTAACCTAGGCTTTCAAGTTATCGATCTTGCCGACAAAAGTACCTCAGCTTGATTCAAAATTGCTTCATATTTGATAAGTCTTTGTTTTTCAATTTTTTCTATTTGTGATAATTATTTTTAAGATTAGAGTACTTGCAATGCGTTCTTGATGTATGTATTATCTTTCTTTATTACAGAGTGACCCAAAACAGTATTAACAAGTCGGATGACAAAGAATTGGTGAAAAATTGGGATACCTGCATAATTTTTCACACTGTTTCATTAAAAAGAAATGATCACACCTTTATATAAAGTTTATTCTATTTGAATTGGTGGTCTAGAGCAAAAGATGCCCTTCATCAAACAAAGCGGTCCAAAATCAACATCGGAGATTTCTATACTTATCTGCATATTCAAAGCTTCGTGTAACAAAACCACATGTCAGTGTTAGCACTGTTTCATTTGTTACGATTTTTTTCATCTTTTCCTTGGATATAGACAACATATTATACAGTAAATGCATGAGAGAATATTGCCCGGACTTTGAATCAATGCAAACTTCAAATGGCTTCATTGAGTGTTAAGTGTTATCCATTCATGTCTCTTTCACCTCACAAGCTTGCATTCAGTGGAAATCTCCCCAGTTCGATATTTTAGACCCCTTTGTTTAGTGAAGCCTAGTATGTGTTCTATCTAGACCACTGATTTTAGTGGAATAAATATAAAAGTGTAATCAATCCTCTTTATGGAACTTTTTAAAATATCAATCAGCTATCCCTATTTCAACACTTTTTTGTCATCTAACTGTTAAGATATTTTGAGATACTCTATATAGTGTTTTTCAAATAAACCTCTCAAATTGGTAAAGACCCCAAGCCTATTTACACTGAGTTAGCAATTAGTTGAATTTTGAGTGAAGACACCTATTTAAAGTTCTGTGTGTTTATTCAAGTGGTGAGCTTCCATTGATGGTTGTTGTAATGACAGCAAAAGCAAGATGGGTTATCCAAACTAATTTTTTGACTCGCTGTGGTTGTGAGATTTTATAATAAAACCTGTGCCAATCTATAACCCCAAAACCCATGTGGAAAGCCAGCATTCCCACCGCATAGCTAAAGTTACAAAAGTGGATGTTCATAGACTATAAAAACAAAATGTAATATTTTAGAGATTTGAAACAAAAGCATGATCAGAGTAAAAAGGCTGTGTAAACTTAAATGGTGCATTCGGAGATTCTGATTATTTGTTTTGGTTCTAAACATTGGTCATGCCAAGCTATGTTAGCCTGCATTGGCTAATTCATCAATCCTCTGATTGTGAGGAATTTGCAAACATATTGTGCTTCAGAAGAATTTTTTGTGGCACCCTCACTGTAGGGACTTGACTGGAGAGTTGAAATCATATTTAAAGGGGCATTTCGTGATCCACAGCCTCATCCCCCCAACTTACTCCAAAAAAGTTGAAATTTTTATATCACCTGAACCGTTAGCCTTAGTAATGCATGTGTACCCAATCTTACGTGCAAATTTGATTGCATCTGTAAGAAATTCGCAGGTTTGTATTTTCTGTCCGTAAACGGACAGAAATTACAGTTCAATAGCCTATGGGAACCTGTGATGCAAGCATTTGCTCATAACATCAAACCGCAGTAATCGGTATCAACTGAAATTTTGGGAATAAGCTTTTCTCAAAGATATCTAGCGAACCATAAATAAAACAGAGGGTGCTAGAATCACGAAATGTACCTTTAAGCAATGTGGTAATTTCATCTGACACATAAGAAACTAGATTTTAATGCATCAACGAATCTCTGTATGTACCATTAAAGTCAATGCACATGATATGTTGAGAGTTGCATATGGTCTATTTGCCTAATGCACCACAGTTTTGTCATTGTCTTTCTGGTCTTTTTTGCTGTTAGTTTTCTACTATCACAATTATTTTCACTGATTTGGTTGTTGAGTAATCTAATGTATCATTATTCTGTAAAATCATTTGTTTGTTCAAGGGTGAAAAAGTGATTTCCATTTCTTGTGTTAAATAGGTATGATAAGCCATGTGATATATAAGTGAGGACAAAATAATTGCACACTTCACATGAAATTCAGTTATGCTAACTTTATTTCTGCTTCATACGAGCTACACATTTTTGCCAAATTTTATCCAATGCCAAACTTCACCCAATGCCAAACTTCACCCACTGGGATTTCATTTTGCCAACTTTGCAAATCTGGACAGGGAAATATTTTATTATTTTTAAATATCAAACTGATTAAGGACAGATCGTTTCTTATTAGTTGAGTAGTGGCTGTGAGGACAAGATTTGTTGTTGCGGAAATTTAATGAATAGTGTTTCACACAAGAACTGTATACATTGAGCCCTCTTACCAAGCTGTGTAGGATTAGATCACATGATCTAGCAGTGGACCACATGATCATTATTTTGGTCACATGACAAGCATTGGATCACCTGATGAAGCACTGGATCAGATTATTAAACATTGGATCGGATGGTTAAGCCGTGGATCAGACAGTCAAACTGTGCATAAGACGAAGCATCAAATCACATGATTAGGATTTAATCAAACGATAATGCACTGGATCACATGATCAAACTTTATATCAGATGATCATAGAATCACATGATCAAGCATTGGATCACATGATAATACTAAGGATTACTTGACTATATATTCACTGTTCGAGTAAGGATACAGCTGGCCAAGCTATTGGGAGATAGAGACTACACTTGGTGTGCGTCTTGCTGCAAACATGCAACCAGAGCCGTTAATGATGCCAAGTATAGCATCACACTTTTAGACTCTGCTAGGTGCACGTCCCTACATGCGTACTGTGATTAATGTGTCACATAAACTTTTCTGAGCCAATCAAAGTATAAATTGTTCACCTTGGCTTTTGAAATGTTGGCAGTTGTCATAGTTACAAGTAGTTGTTTCACTAGATTGCTCTGTTTATTCTGGGCATTGTGCAACATACAATCTGGGATCTGTTTTAGTGGGTCTGACCAGAAACCGGTTTCGTAAGTCAGGAGGCAGTTTTCGGAATCTTTATCTGGGTTACAGGGATGATTAGTGCAAGGTAAAAACTTGACAAGATTCAATTCCCAAATCTTAGGAAAGTTACTGATAAAATCAAATTGCCTTCTGAACTTGTGAAGGTGTTTCTGATCACCTGCAAAAGCTTGCCCCGGTGATGGCGATTGAAAATCAAATATTGTAAAAGGAAGCAACTGAAATATTTAATGGCAATTTTTGTCTATTGAAAATATAAATTTTAAAATGTGGTGCAATGATGTGGTTAAAAACAGGTTTAAAGGAAATATTTTTGCACTCTACTTACTACAGAATGTTCAATTTCACCACTCGACAAGAAGGCAATACATTTTTTTTTACAGTGCCATTAGGCATTACTATATTAACTTGGTTTAGAGAACTACTGATTTGGTTTAGTAATGCGCCTAACCTGGTGAACAGTACTTGGAACCTGGCTTATAGTAGTATCAACCTAGGTTATGTGATGTGTAGACCAGTGTGAGTTTGGTTTGTTATAAAGCCGACTGATGTTTGAATTTACCGACTTTGATGTGAGAAATTTACCAGTTATCTTTGTTTACCCTTTTAACCAGGTTTAAAATACTTAACCTGGTTGAGTACCTGTCATCTTGCAGTACCATTAACCTTGTTAACAGTCACGTTATAACTTGGATTTATATATTGTCCTTTATCTGTAAAGTTCTAGTTAGCAAAAACATTTAGACTGATATAAGATGACATTTTATGATGATACTAAAAACAATGTAGGATGAGGTATAGAACATTTAGATAAACCGAGACACTGCCAGAACTATTTAGCATCCTTCTTAGTTGCAAAATTCACATGGCCGTGTTAAATAAGTACTTTGTACTAGAGCATGTAAACCTGCATTTAGGGAGCAAAGTTAAATATTATATTGTGAATAAGAACTTTGGCCATGTGAACTGTGTAAAGTATAATACCAGATTAAAGTAAGGTCAAGTTCTTGAATTACACATATGCATGTGGGTCATGTGAACTTGTGACTTGGAATGAGGTTGAATAGTTTGCAGTGTTGCATCTTATATTGGATGATCTGTTTCAACAAGTATGAGGTGTGTTTTGTGCGTGTGTGTTTGGTGTTATGATGATCTGTACAGAATATTTTTATGAATGCTGATATATGAGAATTTATCTTTTTCTTTGAATTGTAATTATTTTAATCAAGACTTCAGCAAAAGTATAATGGGTAGAATATATTAGAGAGGACAGTGGTCTTTATGTTCCAGTAGTTGATCAATATTTGAAAATGAATTGTAGCCATTAGATAATGAAACTGATCTTGTTGACATGCGGACCAGTAGCGATGCGTAGCAGAATTCTGCAGATATCCTGATCACACCAGCACAAATATTCCAGGGACTGTGGGAAAGATTTGCCGTCGATTTGGTATGGCAAAAATTGTCATTGGACAGAGGTGTTCATTACTGGTCCTTCCAGCTACAAATTAAGGTACAAGGGCAATTTGTCTTTCAAGAAACCCTTTAAGATGAATAAAAATTGGTTTGAGAATGTTGGCAAGATCAGTTATTCTTCTTATTCTGTGGATTTTGTTGTTTTATTTTGCCTTTCTCTTATTAAACAAAATTTATATTGTATAAGTTTTTTCTTGTGTTAGGTTTGACAAATTTTAATCTTGTTTGTGGTTAATGTTGACACTACAGAAATGTTGTCTTCATTCAAAGCATGTTTAAGCAAAATAATAATAAAAACAACAAAACCAACCAAAATATTGTATTTTTGGCTATAGCCAAACAGGTTGTATTATAGACCGTAACTAATTCAGGAAACAAGCGCACATTTTTGGCAACAAGTTTCAATATGGCTTTGAAAATGACTAGAAGCAAGATTTTAATACCTGTATAGCCTCACCATTTTTACTGGAATATGCATTTGCAAACAATGGCTCAAGGAACATTAGTTCTCCCAACTTGTAGAGTATGTAAGTACAAATTGTAATGTCAGATACAGAAGAATAAAAGTTTATTTCAAAAATTTAAAATAATAAAATATATTTAAAAAAAATAATAAAATATAGTTTTTATTTTGGAATTACCTACATGTGTTGTAAAATGGTCAGCCCTGAGTTCAGATAAATACATGCCAAGTCCATGACTACATATATTTCTGTATGGGGAAGGGGCCCAAGATAGTGTTTATTTACATACCATAAATCTAGAATTTATTATCAATTTCTTTATTGCTGTGTTTATCAATTGCAATGATTATGATGTCATTATTTTGGTGTTCTTGCCACAGTACTTCAGACAAAATACTTTACAGTAATGCAGAAAACATTCATATATACATTAACTCCAAGAAATTCCTTTAGTCAAGACTGTGAAAATTTGTTGTAAGCTACATCTGTCCTTGTCATTTTGCCCTTAAAATGTCATTTTGCCCTTAAAATGTAATTTGTCCTTAAAATGTCATTTTGCCCTTAAAATGTCATTTGTCCATCCAAGTATTGCAACGGCCTCTATGAAAATTGCTTTTGAGCATTGCTTTCTTGTGAGCCTTAATCATGTTCTGGTCACGAGCATCACTTAGTTGAGAGCGTTGTCGTCATGGAAGCACAGCTTGCTCAAATAACAGCAGTACTTACCTGCTCATCTTTTTTGTGTAGCCCTGTCCGCAATATTTTTTTCCGTAGTTAACATTTGCTATGGCACTAATACTATACTGTATTAGTACGGCCATTTTTACGGACTTTATTTTCAATTAAAAGATAGTAGAAAAGCCAATTTACAAATAAACTGGCGTGAGTAGGATTCGAACCACCGACCTTATTACCACTAGACCACAGCGGATTAGCTGCCGAGGTGGTGTCTTATTCAACATAAACCTTCACGGAATAAAGGTCATCTACTATAATACAATAGCTACGTAAAATGACATACACAATCAAGTTTTGTACTATACTTATTGAAATGTAACTGAAAGATGATGCTGATATACAAATGTTAACTATGGAAAATAATATTGCGCCCTGTCCATGGTCTCTATTTCATGAGTTAAGTGACCCATATCTAACACTCATGTCATCTAAGTCTGTAGCTATTGGGTTTGATTCCAGTGATGGTTTGAAGCAAACCTACACTTCAGAACTTGGGGTAAAAGTGCTTCAGAATTGTATGAATCAAAAGACCTTTCAAGATCATAACAAAAATCCGGCATAATTCCATTTTACGTTTCGCACATGTGCTTCATAATGTGCTTTATTCTGTTAACAGAATAAAGCACATTAAGGGTTAGGTGCAAAGGGTATAATGTAATAATGCCAAGTACTAACCTTTTCTGTGCTAAACCAGCATAAAAAGGTGAGCTTTGAGTGTTTGGAATAGACTATGGGGTCACATGACCTTATGTGAGCAGTATTTTGCAAACAACATGGGATTAGTATAATATGCCCAATGCGGTCAAGTTTAGATTTCAATTTATTTTGCATCACTAACAACCTTGAGAAAGCACATATTGTTAATGAGATGGTTAATTAAACTGGTATTAATAACAGGTGTGTTGTTTTTGAAGTGGAACCCTTTGGAGCCTGTGGTGTAATCTTAGACCCCTTTCAGACTAAGATTATAGTTGTTTTGATCATGATCAGATCAGATCATTCAAGTTTAAACACAATAAATTTCAGTTCGCCAAAATTTGAATTAGACCTATCCATTAGTCTGAAGGGGGTACACAGACTTCTTGAAATGTAATTAAGAAAAGTCAGCACTTGTACCATATTGTCCAATACAATTGCAAATATGTATATTAATCACTACCAATTTGAAATTCCTCTTTGAAGGAAAATTATGCTGTTTAGCAAGTTGTGATCTTTTTGAGTGTGAGTGAAATTGACCTTTGTACAAACTCGGTTTATGCAAAAACAAGTATGAGAAAATGTAAATTTACCAGATGTCAAGTTGTACAGTGTAGAGTGGAGATTGTTCATAACCGACTATGAAATGTGTTCATGTTTCTGGCCGTCTGAGGTAGAGCACAGAAAAGCAAACCAAAGGCTGTTCTGTTTCAAAATGGAGCTGCATATGAACTGTTGTCAGAATAACTCAAGGTCCTTGCAAATAACGAACATTGTGCATACAACTATTCTTGGATTATGTAGGCACACGCTAATTCTATCCATCTGTTGTGGTGAATTAAGTTTTTCATTTCGAAGTCCTAATGCGGCCTCAGCATTGGACTTGCTCATGCAGTATTTTGCTCTTCAATATCACAAACCAAAGCCTTAAAATGTGTCAATTTTTTTCTTGTGCAAACTAGGCAATTTCAAGGTTATGTGCAAATTTTAAATGTTAAGTCTAGAGACTGGACTGTAGATTACCGATCTATCACTATAAAACCAGGTACCTCGAGTCGCATTTCTGATGTCTAACAATTGGTCATGACATTGTTTCCATAGCAACTGTGTTATTTCTCAATCCACCATGGATGCATCATGGTTACCTACCTAGCTAGTTGTCATGTTGGTAACTATGTTTTAAGCGGGTGTGGAAGCATCCATAATATTTTCCAACAATCAAACATGATCATTAGCTGAGAATTGAACAGCAGTATTCATTTTTGTTGAAACCTGCAGGAGATCAACATATCCTTGTGTAAGAGTCTTGAACTCAATTCATTGTATATTTTCAAAGCCTCAGGTACTTGAGCAATTTGTGGCCCCTCTGCCCCCCTCATATTCAGTTGTACTGAGTTGTTAAACATTGGTTTCCAGGAATTAATGAGTAATGGTGTCTTCTAGGTGTAGTGCCTGCAGGGTAGTCCAGCTGTTTGTTGCTCTGGTGAATGCATCTTAAAAATCTTTCCCTCTGATCAGGACCCAAACCTATGCCACTGCTGATTATTTACAAAAGGCATAATTACATATATTCCTTTGTACCTATTTGTATCAGTGCTTTATTTCCGGCCTGATACAATGTGGTTGAAAAAGGATTATAAAATAATATGCCCAATAAAATGTAGTGACAAGACTATTTGAACAAGCAAAAATAATATAAAGTGTTCATTTTTTTTATTTTTTGCCTTTGAATTTTGCAGGATTTTTGGGAGATGCCTCATTCAACTGGAATGGACTCAAACGTTGCCAAATCAAGTATGCTGTAAATTTTAATGGGCTCAGGTTCCTTGTTGGAGGCACGCCACATTTGGATTTACATGTTTGGGAATGAACCACTTTGGCACGGTTCTCTGCCCTCCCAAGAAAATTACCGGAAGGAATCAATAAGCACCTGTTTTTCACACAGTATTGTATTTTTCATTGAAAGGTGCCTGTATTGTTAGCCTGGAATGTGCTTTAGAGAGTTATCCCATACTAATACATGTGCCCAATTGACAAATTCCATGAGTACAATAAACCACATGTTTGTCTTTAACAGTTGTAATTTGTTCATACGTGCCCCTTTGTATTGTATCCTGGAATGTGTGTAGAGAGTATCCATACATACTACACCTGCATAGGACAAATTCAAGTGGCGGGGGGGGGGGGGTGAAGTACAATAAACCACCTGTTTGATTGAGTTTGTTGACAGTTGTTCTTCAGGTGCGTATTGTTATCCTGGATGTGTGTAGAGTATATGCCATACTTAATACATGTGCCATAAGAAGAATTCTAGCCGTAAATAGCCACCTGTTTCTGTTAGTCTACAGTGCTGTTTGTTCATGCGTTAGAATGTGGGGTAGTATAATCACAGTGGCGGACCTCCCCCCCCCACTATTGCATACTCTCTATACATGCTCTATTCAGCCCCAAAATTTAACAGCATAGGAGGGGATTGGTGAGTTATGCCTACCCAGTAAGAAATCGGTATGGTCTGAAGATGCTGTTATCTCATTTTTTCTAATGATGAAAACTAAACTTGTAAATGTAATGACCTTCTTCCTCAAACATTGTGTTAGCCAGGCCGGTTGTTTAGATTGTAATATTGAAAACTATATCACATATCCCTGGTGTACATAAGCAGTTCTGTTATATCATTTTTTATATGCAACAAGTGGGAATAATTAATGGCATCTACTATGGACCCAGTGTGGTGTAAAGGGTGTGTGTGGGAAAAGAAAATTAGAAAGGTATTGGAGTGTAGTTGGGATGGAGTTAGATGTGAAAAACCCCAACAATTGTTCCTTTTATACAACCAGCAGACTCTTTATACGAATCCTTTCCACCAAATTACCTACTATCGTCCTGTGGTTATCTACCATCCCTGGTTGAACCCATAGTAATACAAATTAGGGAAGAAGTATATAAGTATTTACAGTGCACTGCCAAAGGGTAAGTTTGTGAAAAATTATTAAAAAACTAAAAGGCCTTTCATATTAAGGTAACATGTATCATATAGCACAACATATTCCAAATTCATTGGGCAAAGTTCAATACTCACATGGTGTACCTTAACCTGGTTATGTGGTTTAGGAGCAGACCGTATAGGATTGGACTATGGCAGCTTATTTTATGTGCATGTATTAACTACACATCGAGTAACCACCACATCATTCACTGTTTTTCTGTGGAATTAGGTATATCCTAACAAAATATTTCTTCTTCCTTGAATGTAGTTTTAAAAAAACAGCCAAAAAATGAGGCAAAAAAATTACAAACCAAGATTGCAGTTTGTTGGATGGAATTAGCTGTCGTATATAATGTTACATTGATGGTATGTAATGCATTTTGCGAAATTAAACCCTATTTTCATCATTCCAATCAAAAAAAAGAACCCCAAAAGGAAGTGTGTTTAGTTGTATTATTTGACAGAGAGTGGTTTCCCCTAAAGTCTTCTTCATATCGTGTCCAAACACTGTGGTTCTCAAATAGACCCATTCTCAAAAACGTTCTGGCTGCTTCACTGAATTCTGCAAGAGTCCTTGTTTGTGCATTGTTGCTCAGCAGTGGGCAGACCAAGGGTGTTCCATTGTCTGTCTTGCTGTTCCACAACCACAGATAGTGTCCTGGGGTTCGTCCGCGCAACTTCAGTCGTAAATCTACGTGAATACTATGTCATGCCTGAGGGATCAACTTACCCAAAGCACTGTGTTGTAAATGGTATTTGAAAAGGTTATTATGTAGGACATTACGCATGAGTTAGTATATCACGTAGGGTTACGCATGAGTTCGCGAACGGCCCTGGTCTGCTCCAGATAGCCCAACTTCTGCAAAGGAAACCTCTAGATCGGTCAGTTATGGTTCTCAATCTATTGAGGCATCGCCCTTCAGCCCATGAGGAGTCAGCTCCAGGTGGGCGATGACTCCACCAGGTTCAATACCATAGATGTTACTTGGTTTTGATAGCAAGTCTTTCTTTCCAACCAAGGCGACTGTCTTTTTACCCCTCCTTAGAGACTGTTTCAGGAGGTTGGACTTTGTTAAGAAGCTCTCTCTAGATTTAAGGCGGTTGGCAGCAGGTATCTGTCCAGACATTAGGTGCTTCACATTGGATACTTGGAGCTACGCTCTTGCATGCATCGCTACGCTACGACGGATGTCTGGTGAGCAATTCCTGCGAGGATGTACAAGTTTTCTGTTGTCGTTGGAAGGAGGCATATCTGTGATAAGCCAGCAGGAGGCAGTAAACACCTCTTATGTACCAAAAGGCAGCCATTCTATAATACCTGCCACTTGTTTGATCGGAGATTTCTCGATCACTTGAGCACAGTACCGTGTAACGCTGGATCAAGTTCTTGCATGGGTTGATCTTTCCCATACAAGTCAAGTATACTCTGCACATGAGTTAGCACAGTGGCAAGTGCGTCGATCTTAGGGTAAGTGGGCGAGCACCCCATTGTGTGCAGTGGTTTGTTCAAGATGTTATTGCGTGAACATACTTTACTCTTCTGTCTTCTCAATGTGGGTCTTATAAGAGAGAGTGCGGCTACTTCTAAGGTGAATCCTACGGAGACGGGTTATCACAGTGCTCCAGGAGTTCCAGAACAGGTACCTTTTAAGCTGACGTTTGGCTTCACGGTTGCGTAGATGGAAAGCACAAGCGTGTCTTAGATGATTGCACGTTATAGGCTGAGAATATAGTATGACCTGCGAAAAAATGCAACTCCCTTAGAATTGGTTTTACCAGCCAGTGATTTCTATAAGGTCCCAGAAGGTCATACTCAAAAGTCCAAAAAAATCCAAAGTGCGCTGGAAGACGCCCTTAATTTGCATTAAATCCAAAAGTGGCCGCCAATTCCTATGTTTTTACATTCGTTGTGTTGATAGCTAGTCCCTTCTAAACTGCTGTTGCAGCCCATAAAAATGAGTATTTTACATTAAATAAGTAATTATGCCTTTTTACGTTATATAGAGAATACGTAACCTGATTGGTGGAAGCATAGCTAATTTGCATAAATTCAAAATGGCTGCCAATTTCAGATTTTTATGAATTTTTGCTGTATTTCTTCTCCCAGATTAAATTTACATTTCATAAGTGTATTACTTCACATGTTATACGAGAGAAGCTAGTCCTTATTTGTAAAAAACCCAATGGCTGTCAATTCTACAGTTTTACCTTTGTTTGATCAAACGTTGTGAAACAACATTTGTAATGGACTTAAAAATTTATGTTCCATATTAATCTATTTTTCTACTGAATATCTCTGGGTACTTGTGTAAGCTGTGTGCCTTAATTTGCATACACCCATACGGCTGAAAAGTAGGCCCTGCACATAAAATATTGATAAAAAATGTTGTGTTCTGATGGAGAATGACTATTCTAACACCGCCAACTGCTGTTTGAAAGTAAGGGTCCACCTGCCTTCTACTCATTGGGCGTTAACCTCTCCCGACCTGTCAACAGTCACCGGGGACATCCGATCCCGCTTCTCCAGAAAGATCCTCCCTAGATTCACCAGATCAGGCCACTGTCCTATCTTGGTTATCAGTGACATCAAGGTCACACTCCGGCATTTACAAAAAGAGATGGAACTTCAAGCCCAGTGGCCCAAGTTCAAACTCATTAGTGAATTGTCATCCAAGCTGCCAGATCTGGCTTCTTCAGTCTTCTAACATCAACGACAGATATTCTGACTTCTGTCAAATGCTCCACCAAGCAGTTAAACATTCCATTCCAAGAGGCAGAACCCCTACACCCCCTGTTGGGACAAGGAATGCGACGAGGGAGAGGTATCCAATATCAACTTTACCCACCCAAGCTGCAAGGCCTGGGACACCGTCAACAAACTCACCGGTCGTAGCTGTCCAACAGAGCAGTGTCCTGTCTCTGCAAATTGAATCGTCACCAATGGCAAGTGCCAAGACCATTCCCCATAGGCAAAAGCCCACGCTCGTGCTGTTAACAAAGAGATTTAACAACTTCAACAAATCTCTCCACTGTCGAGTCCCATGTTTTAACCATTCACCTATAATGAGATCACCAAAGCAATCAAAGTTTTCTGGGAAAGCTTCTGGCAATGACAGCATCCATGCAGAATTCTGGAAGCATATGGCACCTGAAGCTGTGCGATAGCTCCAATTCTTTTCTCTACTTCTATAGGATCATCAACAATTCCCTCAAGATGGATGACATCAAAGGTCAGTGTAATCCTGACGCCCAAGAAACCAGCAAGCGGTCCCAAGAGTTACAGCCCCATCTCGCTGCTATCTCACACGTATAAGCTGCTTGAGAGACTGATACTCAGTACGATCAATGATACGGTCAAGGCAAATCTACAGCTCACCCAAATTGGCTTTCAAAGAGGTAAATCAACCTAAGATCAGATAGCAAGACTTGCCAATGATATCAAGACAGCCTTCAAGAAGAAGCAGAAGTTTGGAGCAGTCTTTATAGATCTATCTGCTGCCTCTGATACAGTCTGACATGGAGATTTCTACCTTAAGCTACTCAAAATCTTCCCTGATGTCAAGCTTGTCAAGTTCATAATACTGCTCATCCCGGATCTTTCATCCTCGGGACATCAAATGGGCAATGCCATAGAAAGCCCAAACTTCTCAACGGTGCCCCACAGGGTTATGTACTGGTACCCAGTCTCTTCAGGATTTATGTCTCAGATATGCCGAAGGGAGTTTCTTTGCAGTACTCCTACGCAGACGATACGGTACTTGGAATAGCTGCTGATCAAAGATCATATCACTGTAAGCCAATTCTTCCACCGATGGCACTTGAAATTCAGCAAACCCAAGACTGTCGGCTCTATTTTCCACCTTGCAAAACACTGCGCTAAAATAGAAAGTAACATCGCTGTAGATGAAGAAAAACTGACAAGCGATCCAACACCAAAGAATCTTGTCGTCATAATTGACCGCAGTCTTACTTTCCATCAACACACCAAGACAGTCGCTGCCAAGACTCAATCTCATGTCAACATCATCAGAAGGCTCGCAGGGGTTGGATGGGGTGCATCCTTGAAACTTTTATAACATCAATGTGCTTTGGCATACTTCCACTGGTGAAATAGGCCACAACAGTATGGAGATCACAGTGACATTCAGCACAAGATTGCATGCTTTCTGCATGATGCAATGAGACTTGCAGTGGTTGCCTTTTGTGACGCCTGTAGACTATCTTTCCAATTCGTCTGGCATAGCTCTTGCAACATTTGGAGGATATTTCATACGATCAATGTCGCCAAGAAGTTGACGAATCTGGTAACCTATTCTCCACCGACACTATAAGGATCAGAGAGTCCACAGAATCACTTTTGCTACCCAATCCATGGACAAGCAAGTCGTTTAGCCTCCTATGGGTCATCTTGGATCAATGCCAGCTGGTACCCACTGAGCAATGGTAATCTTCTACCTTGAAACTAAAGTAATTGTTGACAGCCATTCAAACAAGCCCAAAGGTTTTGATCATTCTGATAGGAAAGCATGGGTCACCTCAATGACTCGGAAAACCCGCAACAATTAGATGTATTTTGATGATGACGTGAGGTCTTAAGTCCCCATTTCTCAATTGAGGTGAAGACACTGCGAATCTTGATGGTTTTAATTTTGGGCGATATAGCTGAAGAAAAAGGGCTTTCGATTGAAACTAATGAAGACTAGAAATGGCATATTGATTGGAAGTGCCTGGTTTAACATTTGAAAAATTTGGAGTCTCAGTCGATAGATCTGGATTCTCGTTGAAAACTTGGGTTATCTTGGTGTATTGAAAAAGTTCTTCTCTTGGCGAGAATACTGTTTTTTAATAAAAAAAAGTCTTCAATGGAAACTAGGTACTAGTATATCGGCAATAATCCAGAATTTGCAATGAAAATCCAAGGTTTTACAATTAAAAAAAACTGTTGATCAATTGAAAAACTTTTTTCACTGATATACAAGTTTTCAATGAGAATTAAATGTGTTCATCGAGAATCCAAGTTTTTGATAAAAAAAAACCTGGATTTATTTCAAACTATTTTTTTTCCCAATTTTAACAATTCAGGTTGCATGACAGTGCTTGGTAATAATATGTAGAAACGTTTTTTTGTATTGATTGCCCCACCCAATAGGGACATGAAAACCAGTCACATATTCCACGTATTAACTAAATAAATGTCATAAGTATATTAAAGGCTGCGTTAAAAATGGAGGGAGGTGTGCTCTAAGCATTATCGGCCTAAGCCATGATATTGGAAAACAATTCTAAATTATGCGATTTTTGTCTTTTAAGTGCAAAATAGATGTATAACCGATCAAAGTTTGACAATCTTGCTTAAATTGTAGAAGTTGGCAACCATTTGGATTTATGAAATTGAGTATACTTGTACCAAGCATTGTATAAGACAGAATAAATATAATGAAGTCTAAATGAAAATAAAGTTAGGCATTTTGGTGGAAAATATTTTTAGATAAGCAATATAACCACTATCGGTGTATAAAAATT